>CM062505.1:6536061-6541061 GCA_031479575.1 Coregonus ussuriensis | reverse complement strand
TGTTTCAAATGAGTTAGAGAATGTGGGTTTTTAGTATATGGTCATGTCTAACAGTTTTGATCATTCTATCCATAGAATTACATATTAGAAATTGAATTTAATATGTATTGTAATAGGATCTCTGTGGTTTTATCACTCCCTTTAAAATGTACAATCATTTGGAGAAATAAAATACAAGAAACAACAAAGCATCAGTTATAGTTCTTCATTATTAAAAACACCACAAAAATAATCTCACTTTTCATTCACTGGCATCAAAATATTAACAACAGTTTTTTTTTTAAGGAATGAAAGTGTTTTATTCTTCAGAAGTTTGGTCCTTATATACAAAATAATGTTATAAAACATATAAAGAGCAGTTGTATCATTTATCAATATTTAAATTAAACTCTGGAAATAATCATCATCATCATTTAAAGAAATTACATTATTGGTTCTGTAATTTCACAAAGTCATTGTAGGCAGGCAGCGGTATGACAGTGTCTTTTATAAATCCTCTTGTGTCTCTTTATTTCAGGGCTGTTTGGCCTGCGTCCCAAATTACACCCTATTTCCTACTTAGGGCACTACTTTTGACCAGAGCTCATAGGGCCCTTGTCAAAAGTAGTGCACTATATAGGGAATAGACTGCCATTTGGGATCTAGTCTTTGTTGCATATAAACTTGTCTGTCAGTCCCCTTCCTGTTGTCTTGGACTACTGCTGGCACAGAACTGAGTATTGCACTTCTGCGATTTATTCGTTACATGTATATACCCTACCTCCCCCGAATTACTGTTGATTACAAACGTGTATTTTCCACCTCTGTTTTTCTTTTTGTAGGTCAAATGCTCCATGAAGAGACAAGGGTTTACGTTTTAGCATCCAAACACACTCTTTTTTTTTAAGGCTTCTAGTGATTTTGGACTGCATACAATCTTTTCACCATTTGCATGAAATGGAAAAGTCCGGAAAAGTCCAACCAGGCATTTTGTTTGGAGTGATTGAACGTTGAGACGTTTGTTTGTTTGTTCAGTCAGACATTCATCGTTCTCAGTGTATTTGTTGTGGTTGTGGTTTTGACGGCTGGTCGGTCGTGGCGGTCGGTGGGTGAGTTTGATTGAGTTAGCGCCACCCTGGACCCTGCATAGCTGGTCAATGATGCTGGCTAGGGGTTAAAGATCAGTCGAATCTCAGGCACCTACATTTTGATTAGTTGGCTGTCGTTAGTCACCATGATTATCCCAGGAGATCAGTCAACGGTTAACTGAGTGCTCAGGGTTCAACTACGAGCTACAGACATTCTTCCTGTTTTACCTACTCTCTCCTCCAATCGCAGCCAAGGACAGATGAGTTCAGTTCAGATTCAGTGTTTTGCTTAATGACACTCTACCAGTCCCCTCCACACCCTGTGCAGGTCAGTCAGTCATTTAAACAGTTAATTTAACCGTTTAACTGTTCGTTCCCAGAAGTTAATAGGTCCATGACTGTTACTGTATACGTTTTGTATACAAACACTTCGTCAACGTTAAAGTTCAGTAAAGTTCAGTCTAGTGTCCATTCGTTCATTTTTCACAGAGGAGAGATTACGCTCCCCTCTCTGTCTCTCTCTGTCTCTTCTCTCTAGTGCCCCAGAGCAGCAGTGACGTCAGAAACAGTCTCCAGTCTCTCCTCAGGTTTTTGTAAACAATCCACAAAAATTATTTCTGCCTCGATTGTGTTTCTCCTCCTCCGTCTTGCTCCCTCGCTTTTCTACCCCTCACAGCTTATACCTGAGGAGGAAGAAAGGAAGAAAGGATCAGATATAAGCAGTGAGAACTGGGGTAAAACAGTGAGCGGACATTCCCCTTTTCTCTATGAACTGGGAAACTGCACACACATCCCAAGATAATAACGCTCAAATAAACTGTTACGATGAGTTTCTCGGGTATCAAGTAATTCAGGATGCAAGAATATACTTAAACAATTATATGGGGAGTTAATACAAAATATTTAATAGACACGGTACCGTGGTTCATCTAACAAAAGGCGCGTGCTTCGCCTCTTGTCATCCAAACTACTAGACAAAGAAAATATATCTCTTCTTATAGTCCCTGTTACATATTGCTTCCACAACATCTGGTAACCATCAGTTGGCACTCCCTTCTTTGATGGTATTACCCTGTACCCAAGTCAGCATATTCTATCTATCAATCATCCTAAGATAAACCACCAGTAAGCTCCCTTGGCACACTGAAATCCTTGTTATTCAGACAATGCTATCACCATTGTGTTGCTTGTTAACATCCTCCCTCAATTCCACTCAACACCCTGGTTAAAGGTCCAATGCAGGCGTTTCTTTTTTATATCTCAAAAGCAAATAATTTCTGGGTAATAATTAAGTACCTTACTGTGATTGTTTTCAATTAAAAATGGTCAAAAATAAATAAATAACAGCTTCTTAGCAAAAGGCAATTTCTCAAGCAAGAATTTAGCTAGGATTGTCTGGGAGTGATCTGAGTGGAAACTGAAGAAAATAAAACTGGAAATGAGCTCTTATTGGCAGAGAGGTTTGGAACTTTTCTTCTTATTGGTCTATTAACTAATTTACCACCTGGTGATGTCTTTTCAAACAGCTCTTACACTAAAAGAGTATCATCATCATTTTCACAATTTCACAGTATTATTCCAAACTCATAGTGTGGAAATATGTATAAAACACAGGAAAATCACGTTTTTTGACTGCACTGGGCCTTTAAAACGTAGGGTTTGAGAGACACAGTAAAGCTTAAAAGGTATCAAAACTATATTCCTGTACTTGAACACAAACCTATCCCCTTCTTAGACCATCAAATTGTCAGTTTGAAGAATTGTAATTTGATGACCTTTTCTAGTTTAGAGAGAGCATTGCCATATAATATTACTCCATCTATACTGACTTGGCATACAGTGCCTTCAGAAAGTATTCATACCCCTTGACTTATTCCATATTTTGTTGTGTTACAGCCTGAATTCGAAATGGATTAAATTGAGATTTTTTGTCACTGTAGGGTGCCGTCTTTTGGATGGGACGTTAAACGGGTGTCCTGACTCTCTGTGATCACTAAAGATCCCTTGGCACTTATCGTAAGAGTAGGGGTGTTAACCCCAGTGATCTGGCTAAATTCCTGATCAGGTCCACATACCATCATGGCAAACTAATCATCCCCAGCTTCCAATTGGCTTATTCATCCACCCTCCTCTCCCATGTAACTATTCCCCAGGTCGTTGCTGTAAATGAGAATGTGTTCTCAGTCAACTTACCTGGTCAAATGAGGGTAAAAAAAAAACAGAAAATCTCATCCATATACACACAATACCCCACAATGACAAAGTGAAAACATGTTTTAGCAAATGTTTGAATAAAGAATAATAATAATAATACAGAAATATCTAATTTACATAAATATTAAAACCTGAGTCAATACTTTGTAGAAGCACCTTTGGCAGTGATTACAGCTGTGAGTCTTTCTGGGTAAGTCTAAGAGCTTTCCACACCTAGATTGTGTATCATTTGCCCATTATTCTTTTAAAAATTCTTCAAGCTCTGTCAAATTGGTTGTTGATCATTGCTAGACAACCATTTTCAGGTCTTGACATATATTTTCAAATAGATTTAATTTAAAACTTTAACTCGGCCACTCAGGAACATTCAATGTCTTCTTTTAAGCAATTCCAATGTACATTTTAACTTGTGTTTTAGGTTATTGTCCTGCTGACAGGTGAATTAATATCCTAGTGTCTGGTGGAAAGCAGACTGAACCAGGTTTTCCTCTAGGATTTTTCCTGTGCTTAGCCCCATTCCGTTTCTTTTTATCCTGAAATACTCCCCAGTCCTTAACGATGACAAGCATACCCATAACATGATGCAGCCACCACTATACTTGAACATATGGAGATTGTTACGCAGTAATGTATTGTATTGGATTTGCCCCAAACATAACACTTTGTATTCAGGACAAAAAGTGAATTGCTTTGACACATTTTTTTGCAGTATTACTTTAGTGCCTTGTTGCAAACAGGATGCATGTTTTGGAATATTTGTATTCTGTACAGGCTTCCTTCTTTTCACTCTGCCAATTAGGTTAGTATTGTGGAGTAACTACAATGTTGTTGACCCATCCTCAGTTTTCTCCTATCACAGCCATTAAACTCTGCCACTGTTTTAAAGTCACCATTGGCCTCATGGTGAAATCCCGGAGCGGTTTCCTTCCTCTCTGGCAACTGAGTTAGGAAAGACGCCTGTATTTTTGTAGTGACTGGGTGTATTGATACACCATAAAGTGTAATTACATAACACTTTGTATTCAGGCGTCTTTCCTTTTTTTTTCTCCCATCAATCAATAGGTGCCCTTCTTTGTGAATCATTGGAAAACCTCCCTGGTCTTTGTGGTTGAATCTGTATTTGAAATTCACTGCTCGACTGAAGGACCTTACAGATAATTTTATGTGTGGGGTACAGAGATGAGGTAGTCATTCAAAAATCATGTTAAACACTATTATTGCAACTTATTATGTGACTTGTTAAGCAAATGTTCACTCCTGAACTTATGTAGGCTTGCCATAACAAAGGGGTTGAATAATTATTGACTCAAAACATTTCAGTTTATCATTTGTAATTAATTTGGAAACATTTGGAAAAACATAATTCCACTTTGACATTATGGGGTATTGT
The DNA here is from genome assembly GCA_031479575.1 of Coregonus ussuriensis. Taxonomy (NCBI): domain Eukaryota; kingdom Metazoa; phylum Chordata; class Actinopteri; order Salmoniformes; family Salmonidae; genus Coregonus; species Coregonus ussuriensis. The sequence goes on along the minus strand of CM062505.1, from coordinate 6,536,390 downwards.
GTGTAGGCCATTGACAGCAAGTCTCAATTTAATCTATTTTAAATTCAGGCTGTAAGACAACACAATGTGGAAAAAGTCAAGGGTTGTGAATACTTTCTGATGGCCCTGTATATGATTACGCTATATAGGCCTACAGGATCTTGCCCTGGCTTATTGTTAAGTAAAATAATATGTAATACAATGTGTAAAAAAAAAAAAAAAAACGCAGAAACATCACCAACCATAAATGTCATTGATACTATAAGAGTGACATGAAATACTTCAGATAAGTACTTATCATTTTGTATATTTTTGTTCTACATTTACATTTTAGTCATTTAGCAGACGCT
>CM062505.1:6528561-6531061 GCA_031479575.1 Coregonus ussuriensis | reverse complement strand
ATAATCCACGTAATAATTCACATTTCCTGTTGCTGCAGGATTATTTTCCTGCTGTAGCAAACTGGCTCAAATTAAAGATCCAACATCTGTAGCTACTACTGCTGTTCCTTCTAACATGGTGATCTAGCGAGTCCTGAGGGGCTCTCTACTCACCGTGCAGAGTCCTCCGTTCCTACAGGGGTTGCTGTCACACTCCTGCAGTTTCAGTTCACAGTTGACCCCAGTGAACCCAGGGGGACAGGTACAGGTGAAGCTGCCCTGACCCGTGTTCATGCAGGTCGCCCCGTTAACACACGGCCGGTGGTGCGTGCAGAAGTTCAAGTCTGGAAGGGAGGAACAGAGGGGTCAAAGGTCGAATAAAGGTCAAATATAAGGTAATATATATATATGTACATAATGTATATAAGGTCAACTACTAAAGCATAAATCATAGCCCTCAGACGCTGAGACACAATAGTCCGTATGCATCCCCTATTAATTTCAATGTGTTGACAGCTGGAGAAATTGCTTGAGCTGCGCTGAGAATTAGAAAAGTATGAAAGCCAACGATCCAATATTCCAGAACACTGCTGTGCGTACGGGTACACATTTGGTACTCTGATAGACCCTTCAGTCAAACAGACGTGTCAACTAACATCCTTTCTACTCCTAAAAAAAAAGGATTGTAAAAGAAAATCCTGATAAGATCATGAAGTGAGAGCGGCATAACATAGTAACAGCTGATAGATCATGCTTGATGTACAGATTCATATCAAGGTCTTCTCTATTTTGAGGGTTTATTTTAGGGTCAGTGTTTGAATCCAAAATATTATTAGTTGCACATATTTTCTGATATGTTACAGTCAGATGAGCCTTTCTCTGTAATGATGAAGATGGAAGATGTGTTCTTACCCTGGTCACAGAAGAGCCCTCCCCAGCCTTCCTTGCAGTTACACTGCCAGGGCTGCTGGCAGGTGCCATGCTTACAAGCGGGGTACTTCTTACACTGATCGCAGAACGGACCCTGCCAACCTTCTCTGCACCTGGAGACATAGGAGAGGTCATTCAGGGTAAACGTTCCTTCATCAATACCAGACCTTTATCTATACATCATTGATTGACTAACTGATCGATTAATTGATTGATTGGTTGATTGATTAAGCATAGCTGCAACCAACCATGTTGTAAAATATTTTGCAGACAACCGGACTATAGTTTTATGACTACATGGACCAACTTATCCCTTAATGCAGAAAACCCCTGTATAAAAATGTCCATATAGAGTCAATTCTTCTAGACCTTGTGTGAACCACATACTTTTTGAATGCATAGACCGACTGACCATAATGTCTTGACCACAATTGAATGACAACACAGTCCACAGTACCAAACTATACAATGAATTTCCACACAAACCCATTCCAGTAATTACTATACTATATCACAAATGAGAGAGATAGAGAGAGAGAGAGAGAGAGAGAGAGAGAGAGAGAGAGAGAGAGAGAGAGAGAGAGAGAGAGAGAGAGAGAGAGAGAGAGAGAGAGAGAGAGAGAGAGAGAGAGAGAGAGAGAGAGAGAGAGAGAGAGAGAGAGAGAGAGAGAGAGAGAGAGAGAGAGAGAGAGAGAGAGAGAGAGAGAGAGAGAGAGAGAGAGAGAGAGAGAGAGAGTCAGAGAGAGAGAGTGAGAGAGACAGAGAGTTGGGGGAGAGAGTTGGGGGCTTTGAAAGATACAGTAGATTACATCCCGCTGTTGACATCACATGGAATATTGGAGCAGCTTGGAGAAATATCAGCACTAAATCCTGTGTCACACACACACTCAAACACATGCACACACACACACACACACACACACACACACACACACACACACACACACACACACACACACAAACATATCCCTGTGTACTTACACATATTTCATAATTTCAGTATTACTTACACACACTCTCCAGGTCTGGAGCAGTTTCCGTTCCCTTCGCTGCATCCCTCCAGGCAGATGGCTGTAACACAGAGGTCAGCAGATATTCAGGGGTTAGTTATAGTGAAGGTTATAGGGGTTAGTTATAGTGAAGGTTATAGGGGTTAGTTATAGTGTAGGTTATAGGGGTTAGTTATAGTGTAGGTTATAGGGGTTAGTTATAGTGAAGGTTTTAGGGGTTAGTTATAGTGAAGGTTATAGGGGTTAGTTATAGTGTAGGTTATAGGGGTTAGATATAGTGTAGGTTATAGGGGTTAGTTATAGTGTAGGTTATAGGGGTTAGGTTAGTTATAGTGTAGGATATAGGGGTTAGTTATAGTGTAGGTTATAGGGGTTAGTTATAGTGTAGGTTATAGGGGTTAGTTATAGTGTAGGATATAGGGGTTAGTTATAGTGTAGGTTATAGGGGTTAGTTATAGTGTAGGATATAGGGGTTAGTTATAGTGTAGGTTATAGGGGTTAGTTATAGTGTAGGTTATAGGGGTTAGTTATAGTGTAGGTTATAGGGGTTAGTTATAGTGTAGGTTATAGGGGTTAGTTAT
>CM062505.1:6506061-6526061 GCA_031479575.1 Coregonus ussuriensis | reverse complement strand
TATGAGTCCAACAGCCAATTGGCTGTTCTCCCTGTGATAGGAGTTCATTCAGTTCTGTTCTGTCCAAAACATAGAGAGAAAAGAGAAACAGATTTGTTTTTGTGGTCGTTTATATTGAACTAACACTATGTTTAGGCATATTGTGGGTTTTGCACTACTTTGCTTGTCAACATGCTCAGTGCAGCCGGCCTTCTCTTTTTACCCTATAGGCCTAAACTCAGAACTGCAACTTCCATACAAGTAGGCTATACAACTAGCTGCATTGTCACATGCTGTAGCCCTCAGGTATGACCTCCTCAACCTGGCAAAATGTTCTCATATCCACACTATTCTCATTCTATCTCTATCTGTGTCTCTCTCACCAGCGCAATGCATCACGACAAGATTTCAACAAAAACCTGATAAAGTGTAACATTGTCCCGTTGCTGCCACCAATGCAGCGATTGAGGTGGAACAATAATAATATAATATAATGCCATTTAGCAGACGCTTTTATCCAAAGCGACTTACAGTCATGCGTGCATTTTTATTTTTTTTGTGTATGGGTGGTCCTGGGGATCGAACCCACTACCTTGGCGTTACAAGCGCCATGCTCTACCAGCTGAGCTACAGAGGACCAATCAAAGCAAGCTTGAACCAGTGACCCTACAGTTGCAGGGAAAAGTGCGCTACCTCATCTGCCATTTAAGAACCAAACCTCTTAGCAGAGGCCCCAAGACCTCCTGTATACAACGAAGCTATAGCTACCCCTGTCTCTGAAAACGACGTATCAACACCTCAAGCTCTAAAAACAAAAAGCATAACAGGCCTACTCATTGAAGAAACAGTGCAGCCAAAGTGCATCTAAAAACTACAGGTCTACCAAGCTTGCTAGAATAAAAACACTGGCCTATAGCATATTGCTAAAAGACATGTGTGACATGGATGGAGACAATCAATCAATCCCCAATTAGCTCTGATAGGCCAGTGGGGTTGAGTTGTGGTTCCGTGTGGTTGTGGTTCGGTAACGGTTGGTTTCTCTCGGTTGCTTACGTTCTTCGCAGTATTCCCCCTTCCAGCCGGGCAGACAGGACAACTGGCCGTCGCGGTCGCAGGTGTAGTGGCCAAAACGGTCGTCCCTTGGCGTGCATTTTTTGGAACAACTGTCTCCGTAGTAATTGTCATTGCAGATGAAGCGGTAAGAATACCTTAACTCCGTCTGTCGGCTGCTCTCAACATCCTGAGACCAGGCGGCCCCTACGCCCAGCTGTCTCTGGATGGCAAAGATACTAATCAACATCTCTGGGTTGCTGGTGTCTGCAAGGGAAGGACAGAGAGAAAATACAATAGATCAAGTTAGGTTGTTTGTGTCAGAGAGAGAGAGACATTTGAAATGTCTTTATTCTTTTGGAACTTCTGAGTGTAATGTTTAATTTGAATATTTACTGTTTATTTCACTTTTGTTTACTATCTACTTCACTTGCTTTGGCAATGTTAACATACGTTTCCCATGCCAATAAAGCCCTTAAATTGAAATTGAAATTGAATTGAGAGAGAGAGAGAGAGAGAGAGAGAGAGAGAGAGAGAGAGAGAGAGAGAGAGAGAGAGAGAGAGAGAGAGAGAGAGAGAGAGAGAGAGAGAGAGAGAGAGAGAGAGAGAGAGAGAGAGAGAGAGAGAGAGAGAGAGAGAGAGAGAGAGAGAGAGAGAGAGAGAGAGAGAGAGAGAGAGAGAGAGAGAGAGAGAGAGAGAGAGAGAGAGAGAGAGAGAGAGGAGAGAGAGAGAGAGAGAGAGAGAGAGAGAGAGAGAGAGAGAGAGAGAGACAGAGACAGAGACAGAGACAGAGACAGAGACAGAGAGAGAGAGGACTAAATGCCTAAGGTACAGTGAGTGTGGTTGCTGTCGGTCAGTTTTATTACAGACATGTTAAAACATGTAGTAGTCTACATTACAAACATGTTCCATTAGGCCATATGCATAATTAACATGGCGTAATGACACCTGTTACTGCATTCTCTATCATCCATTGTTCTAACATTCAAAATTTTATCTTGTGTCATATCTCATACCATATTTGTATTTGTATTTATTAAGGATCCCCAAGGCAGCAGCTACTCTTCCTGGGGTCCAGCAACATTAAGGCAGTTATATACCATTTAAAATATGACATGACATTATATTTCATAACACTTTACCCAATACATTTAGTGTGTTCCCTCAGGCCACTACTCCACTATCACATATTTACAATACAACATCCATGTGTACGTGTGTGTAGAGTGAGTGTCTATATATGTATGTGTGTATGTACCTGTGTGTGTGTGTGTCTCTTCACAGTCCCCTCTGTTCCACAAGGTGTATTTTTACCTGTTTTTGTAAATCTGATTCTACTGCTTGATGCCCCTTTCCCTGGGCCTGATTTGAATATGTGTTCGGCCGACTGCCTGCCAAGCCGCCCGGCCTTAAGCAGGTGGCTTCTTATCCACTCACATAATAACAACCATAATGGTTCAGATGGAGAATAAACTCCGATTGAAAATTCCCTCTTCCTTTCTGTCAGCAAAAACCTTCCCAGGCCACTTCCAATGGGCGGAACATAGCTAGGTGTTAAATACAGGAAGATGTCGTCACATACTCTTGGCAGGCCCCGTGTGTTCTCACCAAAGCCCTCAACTCGTTCCCATGCCAGAAATACACCGCAGGAAGTCACATTGTGTTGGGAGTACAAGAATGAAAAAGGTGTTTTGCAGCTGAGCAACAAAAGCTGAGTAAAGATGTGAACATTTGAAAAATATAGGGAACAATTAACAATTGGGGGCAATGGATCTATAATAGTGAGAAGATACTGATTGTTGATAAGGTTTGACCTTTATAGGTGTTTGTTAAAAGGTACATTAGTTAAAGGGGGCCTATTTGTGAAATGTGCAGAAAGGTCGCCCTCTTGTGGCGTTGATTAGATCGCCTTACCTACAGGTAGATCCGCTGAAGGTGAATACCAGGCTTCAATTATCAAAGAAAACGATCCCTAAGAGCACACCGCAATTCAGGCGTTAGAAATATTATTCAAAACACATTTCATAAAGGCAATATAAAACATTTCTAACAGCATACATAATCACACTTTAAATGGAGCGCAATTCAAATACCCACTGGGCACACACACTGGTTTAATCAACGTTGTTTCCACGTCATTTAAATGATATGAAGTTGAACCAACGTGGAATAGACGTTGAATTGACTGAAGTCTGTGCCCACTGGGTACTTTCACTCAGCTAACTGTAGGTCTGTTTATGCATGGCTTTATCATTTAGGATTCTAAAATGTATGCCACACAGAGGCAAACATGTTACAGGCCTAGTAAACCTCAAGTATGTGGTGCATTTAGAAATAAACAACGTCATGTGTCAATCCTCTCTGCCTGTCTATCTGGTGATATATGTAGGGCCCACGGCATTACCTAATGGTGGATTATCGAATGGTATATAATGTTGTAGTGTCGTGTAAATGCATCATAATGCAGAAACCTCAGTGTCCCAACTCTCTAAATACATGGCTCTGACATTAGGCTACTGGGATGGATTATCTCATCACCAATATCTGGTGCGCTCTCTCTCCAAACCAATCACAACTGGCCTGCCCGCCTGCACAACAACACAATAACATTGACCTTGGCATGGCATAAATTAAACTAATACTATGGACCAGATCTAGGCTATCTGTCTTACCGGCCATCCAAAGTTGAAAGGCAGTCGGATGTGCTAAAAGTGCCTCCGTTCTTCGCGCTAAACGAGTTGGTCCCCAGGACCGGTGTCACGGCACTCCCAAAGATACAGTCACCTGGCGACACTACAGCCTGGTAGTTTTTTAGACAGACTCGAAAGAAAGTCCTGCAGTTGAGCCTGCAAGAGTTGCCATTCGCCAGCAATCCTTTGCTGTTTGTAAATTCATGTAGATCGAGCTCAAAAACACCGGATCCAAATACCTAAAAAGAAGAGAAGAGATGGTTTTAAAACACCGTTACGCACACGGTAAAATCAAAAGACCCTTCGCTTGGAATTGGCTACTTTGAGTGATCATTCTCCTGCGGGGTATCTAGCGGATTTCTCTTTACCTGTGTCAGTATCGTGGTGCTGAACGCGATGATAAACGTGAACCAAGCTGCCATCCTTCTCGCTTGTCCTGGGCAGCCGCGTCACCCGCCAATATATCCCCTTTATTCCCAAGCCCCCTATTCCAAAGTGTTGGGGGGAAATTTACAAAAAGCAGAGAAAAAAAGAAAGAAAGAACAAAATATAAATCCTTCTTCGCGTTCCACCTTGTTGTTTTTCCGTTTTTACAATCCTTATGGGATGTTCCAAACCGCCAAAAGGAACCGTTTTAGAATCCCCAGGTTATCCAAAGAGATGAAGGTTTAACTGAAGATCAAATTCCAATATCTCTCTCTCTCTCTCTCTCTCTCTCTCTCTCTCTCTCTCTCTCTCTCTCTCTCTCTCTCTCTCTCTCTCTCTCTCTCTCTCTCTCTCTCTCTCTCTCTCTTTGTGCTCTCGCTGATGTCTTCCTCGCTCTCCACAGTAGTACAGTACAGTACTCCACAATGGTTGTGAGCGTCGGTGGGTGCGCGTGTAGGAAGATGCCACACCACTGACTTATTTTGGTGCTTAACCTTTGCGCTGCGCTTGTGGATGTCTGTTCACCGTTAGTCTTACTACTGGTGAATGACACTTGGAGTGACGTCTCCCCCAATTTATAGACTTGCGCTGCGCTGCTCATTACATAAACTGTCAATCAAGACCAAACACCGCCCACTATTCACCCCCTTCTCCTCCCTCCTCCTCCTCCTCCTCCTCCTCCTCTCTCCAACAACAATGATATCCAGATTGTAATACCCACAAGTCCAACGCTGCGCCATGCTGACTGGCTGACTGGCTGACTGGCTGACTGACTGACTGGCTGGTTGACTGGCTGACTGGCTGACTGACTGACTGGCTGGTTGACTGACTGGCTGACTGACTGGCTGACTGACTGACTGGCTGGTTGACTGACCGACCGACCACCAAAGGAGCAAGCGATTATTAAAAAGACAAGGCATCTGATGACGTATTTCTAGCGCAAGAGGAGGAGAGGATGCTCACGGCACTTCTGTACACACAAATGTTTCCCCAATGTTATCATTGACAGGAAAGCTGAAACGTTATAATGAAAAACAGAAATTAAATTACTGCCCCTAACCTCCATACACCCCGTTTCCCCACTCAATTTCACGGTTAATTGTGTTACACCTCATTGGCTGGGCTCGACGGGTAGGCCTAATGCGTGCTTATGTGTTCTCAGTGTTCTCAGGGTGCATATAAAGGTCCAGAGGCCCTTTATGAATTACCTACAAAAATGATTTACTTCCTTATAAACACATTATGGAATTTGTCCATAACTTTATGACTACACCATAATAATGTTTTGTTAGGTGGATTAATTTTATTGGATCTGTAAGCACACTACAGCATAGACCTAACGTTTAAGTCTCCAATGGTCCATTTTGTTATGGCTTATGTTACACACACGAAATTCAATTTATACTATAGGCACCCTAACTGCACAGTTTCTTTGTAGTCACATTAACATAGGGCCTATAATGCTTTCTTTATAGGCCTATATATAAAAAAAACAAAAAAAACAATACCAATGTAAATATATTTTATTTGCCTTACGCGTTTGATTTGTTCTATTCTCGGTCGCGCGTGCGGCCCTGCCCGCCCGGTGTCTTTTACAACTCAACGGCAGCGTGCCTCCTATTGTTGGGACGCGTGCCCTCGAGCCCATGCGGGTAGCGTAACTATTCAGCTGTATGCTAATGAGCTCTCTCTCTCGCTCTCTCTCTCTCTCTCTCTCTCTCTCTCTCTCTCTCTCTCTCTCCTCAGCACCCGTAAAATTCAAGAGTGACGCCGAAAATAGGAAGAAGAATATAAATCTTAAATGCTCCCGTTCCAAATTGACATGGCATTATTATATTTAGCACGCATCCCAAAATGTGTAGGCTAAGTAAAACATTTATAGCAAATTAGGCCTATACATTAAACATTACCGAACAACCATTAAAAAAATATCTAGGCTACGTTAAGTAATATTGTTTTATAGAAAATTGTTTTATAATGTAGGAATATTATACACATACAACATATCCCTCACAATTATTAAAAAATGTCCCCTTTGCAAGAAGCCAAGAATGCAGAAATAAGAGTGCAAAGCTAGTGCCAAAATATTTGTTATTCGAAACGTATTCTATATTCTTGAAGTAAGCCTAATCAAAACAAAATGATGTAGTCTTAAATGATGTAAGAAAATGCCTCGTGTTTTATAACATACTGAAATGTGTATGTGTGTGTTTGCATGCGTGCGTGCGTGCGTTTGTGCATGATTGTATGCGTGCGTGTGTGTGCACACGGAGGATGCTTCCAAGTGTATCTAGTCTAGAGGCTGTTTTTGAACACTTGTCCGACTATTAATTGTAGTCGATGTTTTGCCAATAGCCAAGGGTGTTTGTGATCATCTGATTGGTCCACAAAATCTCTGTGGTACACAATGCAAGCATGCACGCGCGCACGCACGCAAACACACACACACACACACACACACACACACACACACACACACACACACACACAGGTGCAATGCATCTTTCACTTCTTTGACAAAATCACCTCAGAGGTTGGCCATGCTGGTCTTTCCTTCTTCATCGAATTCTCACAGACCACATTAGTTTTATAATGGAAAAACACCACAACGCTCCTCTGCCTACACATATATGGAAACACAAAGAAACCAGCCTATAACCTCTTAAGGATTGGATCCTTCTTTTCAACTTTCGACTAAAATGAAATACCCAAATCTAACTGCCTGTAGCTCAGGACCTGAAGCAAGGATATGCATATTCTTGATACCATTTGAAAGGAAACTCTTTGAAGTTTTGGCTGCAGTGTGTGTGAAAAGTTTCAGCTTGATCCAGTGAAGCGTTGCAATACTGCACTATTTTGTATCAAGTCTGCCCAAATGTGCCGAATTGGTCAATTGACACATTTTCAAGTACATAACTATAGAGAACATACAAAAATGATATGTTAATGCAAAATGTAAGTTTACACACTCCCAGGAATGTCATACTTGATGGATCATTAGCTTATACACTAACTTTCACACATCTAGATGGCCGGGCGGGGTGGGAGTGGAGACAGAGACAGCAGGGGTTCAAACTGTAGAACCCAGTTCCTACATTTGAATAAAAAAATGGATTTTATCAAACAAAACTATGCTACATTTTATCTCTGGGACCCTCAGGATGACAAATCAGAGTAAGATTACGGATTGTAAAGTACATTATTTACCTTCAGAGGTGAATGTATCAAACCAGTTGCCGTGTAAAGTTTTTTGTTGTTGTGCACTCTCCTCAAACAATAGCATGGTATGTTTTCACTGTAATAGCTACTGTAAATTGGACAGTGCAGTTAGATTAACAAGAATTTAAGCTTTCTGCTCATATAAGACATGTCTATGTCCTGGAAAGTTTGCTGTTACTTACAACAGTCAAGCTAATGACATTAGCGCACATTAGCTCAACCGTCCCGTATGCGGGACACCGATCCCGTAGAGGATCATCTCTAATGTTCCTATTAAATGCAAAAGGAGAGAAAGAAAGAAAGCCGTTGTTGTTCCTGTTTTGTGTTTTTATAACAGTCCTCAATGCTCTAACAGGGGTTTTTCTAACTGCTTTAAGAGTAAAATGCTCTGTGTGGAAATGACTAGCTGACTGTGGGCTTTCAATAGATGTAAAACTAAACCACTAACCAAAACCAGAAAAGCTTTCAGAGCCCCTCATGTTTTCCACTTTCAGCAGCTGAATTCTCAACAAAAAAGGGATTTCTGCAATATCAATCAGAAAGTTATGGTTTTGGATTCTTGAATTTTAGTTTGAAGTTTGAATTGATAGGATTCGATTTGTACATAGTATTTTCAATGAGGCACTATTCTAGCATTCTATTGTATTTGTTTGACCTCTTTGCTGTTCGCGTTCTATCTATTATTTTCTCTTTCAGATGGTAGCTGTGTGTGTGTTGCAGAGAGTACGGCTAATAGTGAGCACACAGTGTTTGTGTAAATGGTGTTTACAGGGGGGCCAGACATGGTGAATTGAATTCCCTCTACACATGGTATATTGACACACCTGTCTGTTCTGTAAAGGTCCCATACAGACACAATACTCTGGTACAGAACGTGTGGATGTCATGACAATATCTCTCTCTGTGTCTATTTGCCTCTCTGATATCCATGACCCATCTTTTTCATCACAATACTGGTTATGGTTTATTTACCATTTGCTATATCGATACATTTGGCTGCAAAGAGAATAGCATGGCTTCGTAGGAAATGTATAGGCTATCCTACACAGTTAGCTTTACTGCCAATAGACCTTTAGCGTTTCACTTGTCTCCGCTGTAGCAACCTGTTTAATGTTAGGTTATTGTTATGTGTTTGCTAGTTATACGCCCCCCACCCCCCTAACATTATGGTGTTGTTGACCATTACTGTGGAAACAGACTATGTCCTGATTCTATGGTTAGCAGTCTTTATAGCGAGGTCTGTTGTATAATGGTCATTATGTTCTTTAATGGCAAATATCACCCCTCTTATCTGCCTCTCTGGCCATATGTCTCCAATCCAGCCCACATAAAAATGCCATAAAAAGTGTGACAATTGTGGCTTATGGGGGGAAGGTTTAACAAGTGAACCCAGCTGATAACAGTAAATTGTCCTGCTAGAGTCCGCTAGGCAGCTGAAACAAGCCCTGGAGGCCAGATATAGTTTATTATATAGATTCTGTCCCAAATGGCATGCTATTCCTTTTATAGTGCACTACTTTTGACCAGGGAGGGCCCATAGGACTCTGGTCAAAAGTAGTGCACTATAAAGGGAATAGGGTGCCATTTGAGATGCAAGTTTATTATAATCCTGTCAGGGTCAGTTACCATGGTCTATGGGGTTCTGTCAGTTACCATGGTCTATGGGGTTCTGTCAGTTACCATGGTCTATGGGGTTCTGTCAGTTACCATGGTCTATGGGGTTCTGTCAGTTACCATGGTCTATGGGGTTCTGTCAGTTACCATGGTCTATGGGGTTCTGTCAGTTACCATGGTCTATGGGGTTCTGTCAGTTACCATGGTCTATGGGGTTCTGTCAGTTACCATGGTCTATGGGGTTCTGTCAGTTACCATGGCCTATGGGGTTCTGTCTGTGTCTGTTCCATTCAATTAAAAACTGAAATATAAAAATACCTACCTATAAGCTCATCATTGTTTCATATAGGTATTAGTTGTGTATTTGTATTGAATTAACTGTTACGACATGTTTTATAGATCCCAGATACTTACTAGGATATGCCTGTATGTCCACACTAACAAACACGATCAAAGGGGAGTTTTTGATTAGCTTTCAACACATGTTCTGTGGTCATTCCATTGCATTCTGTTTGTAATTACATGTCCTGACACAGTATTGTACTTTTACATTGTTACGCAACTTGACGAGAGCAATTGGAACCAAAAGAAACCCAATTTTCATGCCAAAGGTCTATCTGGACCTCCACCACCAAACCACAGATTATATTATTCCCTGTAGAGAGAGAGAGAGAGAGAGAGAGAGAGAGAGAGAGAGAGAGAGAGAGAGAGAGAGAGAGAGAGAGAGAGAGAGAGAGAGAGAGAGAGAGAGAGAGAGAGAGAGAGAGAGAGAGAGAGAGAGAGAGAGAGAGAGAGAGAGAGAGAGAGAGAGAGAGAGAGAGAGAGAGAGAGAGAGAGAGAGAGAGAGAGAGAGAGAGAGAGAGAGAGAGAGAGAGAGAGAGAGAGAGGAGAGAGAGAGAGAGAGAGAGAGAGAGAGAGAGAGAGAGATGAGGGGAGACGGGGGGAGAGGAGGGGAGACGGGGGGAGAGGGGAGATGAGGGGAGAAGAGGGTAGACGGAGGGAGAGGGGAGATGAGGGGAGAAGAGGGGAGACGGGAGGAGAGGGAGATGAGGGGAGACGAGGGGAGACGAGGGGAGAAGAGGGGAGACGGAGGGAGAGGGGAGACGAGGGGAGAAGAGGGGAGACGGGAGGAGAGGGGAGATGAGGGGAGAGGGGAGAAGAGGGGAGACGGGGGAGAGGGGAGATGAGTGAAGATGAGGGGAGACGGGGGAGAGGGGAGATGAGGGGAGATGGGGGAGAGGGGAGATGAGGGGAGATGGGGGGAGAGGGGAGATGAGGGGAGAAGAGGGGAGATGGGGAGATGAGAGGAGAAGAGGGAAGACGGGGGGAGAGGGGAGATGAGGGGAGAGATTGAGGCAAGAATCGACCCTTCCGTGTCTGTTCCAGTTCCCCTTGTACCTATCTCGCCTCCTCTCGCTCCTGTCTCAGAGAGACTCACAGACAGTCTTTTTGAAAGAAGAAGTTCTAAGAGAAGAAGAACAAGGAGAACAAGAAGAAGCAGAACCAAAACCAGAACAAAGGGTCCGTGTCCTGCCCCGTCCAGGCTGTTTCTCTCTGCCCCGTCCAGGCTGTTTCTCTCTGCCCCGTCGGGTTCTGTCAGTTTTGTTTGTGGATTTCAGACCCAGTGGACACTACCCCTGGTTCTTGTTCCCACCATTCTGGCTGTTCTCACTGTGAATAAACTGTGGTCCTCTGATTCTGGCAGGGTTGTGAGAGTGTAAACCGCTGTATGTTTAGAGAACTGCGGCTGTGTACAAAAATGGCACCCTATTCCATATATAGTGCACTACTTTATACCAGAGCCCTAGTGCACTACATAGGGAATAGGCAGCCATTTGGGACACATGGGGACAGTAGAATATCTATTGTTGTCAAAGCTATGTCTGGAATGCCGCGGAATTAAACAATATGCCACATGACGTGTTGCTTGCCTCACTTATCAGCGGACACTTGTTTTCTTCCATCAAGGGGAGGCAGGCTAACTTATATAAAACATGATTGTAGTGAGAATAATTATTAGTGTCTTACAGTGGGGGAAAAAAGTATTTAGTCAGCCACCAATTGTGCAAGTTCTCCCACTTAAAAAAATGAGAGATGCCTGTAATTTTCATCATAGGTACACGTCAACTATGACAGACAAATTGAGGAAAAAAAATCCAGAAAGTCACATTGTAGGATTTTTAATGAATTTATTTGCAAATTATGGTGGAAAATAAGTATTTGGTCACGTACAAACAAGCAAGATTTCTGGCTCTCACAGACCTGTAACTTCTTCTTTAAGAGGCTCCTCTGTCCTCCACTCGTTACCTGTATTAATGGCACCTGTTTGAACTTGTTATCAGTATAAAAGACACCTGTCCACAACCTCAAACAGTCACACTCCAAACTCCACTATGGCCAAGACCAAAGAGCTGTCAAAGGACACCAGAATCAAAATTGTAGACCTGCACCAGGCTGGGAAGACTGAATCTGCAATAGGTAAGCTGCTTGGATTGAAGAAATCAACTGTGGGAGCAATTATTAGGAAATGGAAGACATAAAAGACCACTGATGATCTCCCTCGATCTGGGGCTCCACGCAAGATCTCACCCCGTGGGGTCAAAATGATCACAAGAACGGTGAGCAAAAATCCCAGAACCACACGGGGGGACCTAGTGAATGACCTGCAGAGAGCTGGGACCAAAGTAACAAAGCCTACCATCAGTAACACACTACGCCGCCAGGGACTCAAATCCTGCAGTGCAAGACGTGTCCCCCTGCTTAAGCCAGTACATGTCCAGGCCCGTCTGAAGTTTGCTAGAGTGCATTTGGATGATCCAGAAGAGGATTGGGAGAATGTCATATGGTCAGATGAAACCAAAATATAACTTTTTGGTAAAAACTCAACTCGTCGTGTTTGGAGGACAAAGAATGCTGAGTTGCATCCAAAGAACACCATACCTACTGTGAAGCATGGGGGTGGAAACATCATGCTTTGGGGCTGTTTTTCTGCAAAGGGACCAGGACGACTGATCCGTGTAAAGGAAAGAATGAATGGGGCCATGTATCGTGAGATTTTGAGTGAAAACCTCCTTCCATCAGCAAGGGCATTGAAGATTAAACGTGGCTGGGTCTTTCAGCATGACAATGATCCCAAACACACCGCCCGGGCAACGATGGAGTGGCTTCGTAAGAAGCATTTCAAGGTCCTGGAGTGGCCTAGCCTCCAGATCTCAACCCCGTAGAAAATCTTTGGAGGGAGTTGAAAGTCTGTGTTGCCCAGCGACAGCCCCAAAACATCACTGCTCTTGAGGAGATCTGCATGGAGGAATGGGCCAAAATACCAGCAACAGTGTGTGAAAACCTTGTGAAGACTTACAGAAAACGTTTGACCTGTGTCATTGCCAACAAAGAGTATATAAAAGTATTGAGAAACTTTTGTTATTGACCAAATACTTATTTTCCACCATAATTTGCAAATAAATTCATAAAAAATCCTACAATGTGATTTTCTGGATTTGTTTTCCTCATTTTGTCTTTCATAGTTGACATGTACCTATGATGAAAATGACAGGCCTCTCTCAGTGGGAGAACTTGCACAATTGGTGGCTGACTAAATACTTTTTTTCCCCACTGTACAATAGTTAGATATAATCTATATTGTATATTGCCTATCATTGCCTACCCATGTCTACACTTGACCGGATCGGTTTCTATCTTTCATAGACCACCTGTTACATTGATCAGGCCATATTTGCTCTCTGTGGCTGTTCCGCTCATTGTGTGTGTGTGTGTGTTTGCGCGTGTGTGCCCCCCGTTTGTGTCCGTGCTTGTGTCCAGATGGGCTCGGTCGTAAAAGTATAGTAAATCTTGATTTAAGCGAGGGTAGGTTGGATGTTGGAGCAGATTGACGCTGATGTTGGAGCTAGAAGACTGAAGAGACTGAAGAGCAGAATCTGGTCTGGTTGGAGGATTTACGATGTGGCTCTCAGACCCAGTGGTAAACAGGTTCAGACAGCTTTTAACACCCTAGCCTCTGGTTTCAAACCCCTGACTTTAGACGTTCACTGTCCCCCTGGGGCCACCGTATGAAAAGGAGTTCCTTTAATTAAACCCAATGTTGACCTTCATAGAAAGAGATTAGGCGCAGGTGGAAAATCTATTCCATTTGCCTAAAGGCAGATAAAGATCTCATTTACAGGATAACTTTCCTCTTTATGATATTTATCTTTCCGTAAGAGCATGGTCATACTCCTAAGAATCAGTCAGACAGCCCTGACTCTCCACAGGCTGAATGCTGGCCTGTACCGTCCATATACCGTCTGTACCTGTTTTGGAACTTTCCCTATCTCTCTGTGCGTTGTGTTTAGTATCAACAGCAGTAGTACCAGCAGAGTTCTCTGGCCTTTCTACTTCACTAGAACACTGTCAACATCAACAGTCTTTCTCCTTCACTAGAACACTGACAACATCAACAGTCTTTCTCCTTCACTAGAACACTGGCAACATCAACAGTCTTTCTCCTTCACTAGAACACTGGCAACATCAACAGTCTTTCTCCTTCACTAGAACACTGTCAACATCAACAGTCTTTCTCCTTCACTAGAACACTGACAACATCAACAGTCTTTCTCCTTCACTAGAACACTGACAACATCAACAGTCTTTCTCCTTCACTAGAACACTGGCAACATCAACAGTCTTTCTCCTTCACTAGAACACTGGCAACATCAACAGTCTTTCTCCTTCACTAGAACACTGGGCGGCCATTGCGGCACTGTAACATTTTCGTTGTTGTTTCAAGTAAATATGATTAAATAACTGGTTCCACTGCCTTTTGATTGTTTACTCAACCTTTTGATCAAAGTGTTACCTGAACATAACATTTTTAGTTGGCCCAAACTTAGCTCTAACATGAGAAAACGTAGGCAAAAATTCAGTCAACTTAAAATGATGTTTGCTCAATTTGTCTCATAAGTTCATTCAACTAGAAATTATTATTTTGGCATCTTACTTAAAAAATATGCTGTGGAACTAGTTATACCCACTCTATCACGGCTCAGGCTAAGACCCTGATGCAGACACAGGAGACGGATAGTACGAGTCTCCGAGTTTATTATAGTACAAGGGGCAAAAAGTAAGTCGAGGCAGGCAAAGAGTTGTAATCCAAATCAGAGTCAGGCAGGTACAGGACGGCAGGCAGGATCAGGGTCAGGACAGGCAGAAAGGTCAGAACTGGGAAGACTAGGAGAAGCAAAAACTAGAGCACAGGAAACACGCTGGTAGGACTTGACGGGACAAAATGAACTGGCAACAGACAAACAAAAAACAATGGTATAAATACACAGGGTATAATGGGGACAAATGGGAAACACCTGGTGGAGGGTGGAGACAAGCACAAGACAGGTGAAATAGATCAGGGTGTGGAAACAGGAGTCAAAGGGCTGTGAGACAGGGGTTTAATTCTAGACACATGAAACATGGGATGTATATGGAGGGTGCGGGGCAACAGGAGACGAACAGCAGAGGGGCTAATGATCTTAGAGATGGGGAAAGGGCCGATAAAACAGGGGGAAAGTTTACAGGACTCCACCCGGAGGGGCAGATCCCGAGTGGACAGCCATACCCTCTGCCCAAGACGGTAGCGGGGAGCAGGGGTCCGGTGGCGGTCCGCCTGTCTTCGATACCTGGAGGTGGTCTTGAGAAGAGCGGCCCGGGCTCTCTTCCAGGTACGGCGACAGAGATGGACGAACATCCAAACAGCCTACCCGACCACTCGGAGGCGTCCGCATGGTCCTAAAGCACACCTTTGCATCGTTTTGTATCCCATTCCAATGATAAAACTGGGGGGGGGGGGACAAAAATGCAATTTCAGAATGTGGAGGGGATATGTCCCCCCCCCCATCCCCAGTGAAAGTTGTGCCCCTGTTTAAAACATTGTGTGTTCAAAGCACTGTGTGTGTGTTTAACTAATTCCACAGCCTTTTTTAAAATGATAATTTCTAGTTGAATGAACATATGAGACCAATTTAGCAAACACATCATTTTAAGTTTACTGAATTGTTGCCTAAGTTTTCTCATGTTGGAGCTAAGTTTGTCCCAACTACAAATGCTAAGTTCAGATAACACTTTGACCGAAACGTTGAGTAAACAAAAAAACAGTTACCTAACAATAATTAGTTGAAACAACTTGATTTGTGGGTGTTTTTTACAGTGTGTTTTTGTGAAGCTGTGATGTGTGGAACTGTCAGAAGGGGGCTGAGGTCCAGTGGAGGCTGCTGAGGGGAGGACGGCTCATAATAATGGCTGGAATGGAGTCAATGGAGTGGTATCAAATATATGGTTTCCATGTGGTTGATACCGTTCCATTGACTCCATTCCAGACATTACTATGAGCCGTCCTCCCCTCAGCAGCCTCCACTGGTGAGGTCATAATCACCACTAACCAGCCCCTAAACCCCACCTTCTGACAGAACTGAGAAACCCATGTAGGTCCTTAGCTTTGAATCTTAGCTAAAGAAGATTGCTTTGTGTCACTAATACACATACAAAAAGTGGGCCACCAACAAAAAGGAGAGTGCTTAAATGGGGTAACAAACTTCTGACAGAACCTTGTAATTACTCAGTACTCGGCTCCTTAGCTATAAGTCTTTAAAAGTGAGGTTAGTCGTACTGTGTAAAATTTACATGACATCAAAGAATGGAATGGACCACCAACAAAAATGTGAAACAATGGAGCAAATGCCTCCTATGAGGGCATTGATTTGAAGTGATTTTCATAAACTAGTCACAGAAATCCAATGGAAACAGTTGGAAATTAAGATCCTATTTCAACATTTTGAGTAGAGTATCACGGCCATTCTCACTTTCCTAAGAGGAGTAAAGGTGGCATACATTTCACTGGCTCGTACAGCACTCAACACTGGTAACTATGGAAACATACAGAGGTCTTCTACTCTACAGGCTAAAGATAGGCATGTCTCTCGCTTCAAGAGAAGCACCGCCTGAACTGGATACAAGTGCTCAATTACAACTACTACAGCATCCTACGGTGGCTGATAGGATGGCGCCGGAGAAGATGGCTGCCGTTTTACAGCCCTCTAACCAATTGTACTATTATGTGTGTTTTTTCGCGTTATTTGTCATTTATTCTGTACATAATGTTTCTGCCATAGTCTCTTACAACCAAAAAGAGCTTCTGGATATCAGGACAGCGATTACTCACCTCGTATTGGACGAAGATTTTTTCTTCAACGAGGCGGCAGCGAAGGATATCCTACAGACACCCGACAAGGCTCAAATCCCCGTCATTCGCAGGAGAAAGAGACGGAGATATCGTGGACCTAGGTCGGGGTGCCTCGTAAGGATCCGACGGCGAGCGAGTAAACTGCCTCTTCCATCAATCCTATTAGCCAATCTTCAATCATTGGAAAATAAATTAGATGAGCTACGATTACGCTTATTTTACCAACAGGACATGAAAAACTGTAATATCTTGTGTTTCACCGAGTCGTGGCTGAACGACGACATGGACAACATACAGCTAGCAGGCTACACGCTACATCGGCAGGATAGAACGGCTGACTCCGGTAAGACAAGGGGTGGCGGTCTGAGTATATTTGTAAACAACAGCTGGTGCACAAAATCAAATTCTAAGGAAGTCTCAAGGTTTTGCTCGCCTGAGGTAGAGTACCTTATGATAAACTGTAGACCACACTATTTACCAAGAGAGTTTTCATCTATATTTTTCATAGCTGTCTATTTACCACCACAAACCAATGCTGGCATTAAGATTGCACTCAATGAGCTGTATAAGGCCATAACTAAACAGGAAAACGCTCATCCAGAGGCAGCGCTCCTAGTGACCAGCCTGTATAGGGCCTCCCGTGGTCTAAGGCTCTGCATCGCAGTAATAGCTGTGCCACTAGAGATCCTGGTTAGAATCCAGGCTCTGTCGTAGCCGGCCGCGACCGGGAGACCCACGGGGCGGCGCACAATTGGCCCAGTGTCGTCCAGGGTAGGGGAAGGAATGGCCGGGAGGGATGTAGCTCATTTGGGTTCAATTCCCACGGGGGGCCAGTATAAAAAAAAACTCACTAACTGTAAGTCGCTCTGGATAAGAGCGTCTGCTAAATGACTTAAATGTAAATGTAGTGGCCGGGGACTTTAATGCAGGGACACTTAAATCCTTCTACCTAATTTCTACCAGCATGTTAAATGTGCAACCAGAGGAAAACAACTCTAGACCACCTTTACTCCACACACAGAGACACATACAAAGCTCTCCCTCACCCTCCATTTGGCAAATCTGACCATAACTCTATCCTCCTGATTCCTGCTTATAAGCAAAAACTAAAGCAGGAAGCACCAGTGACTCGGTTAATAAAACAGTGGTCAGATGACGCAGATGCTAAGCTACAGGACTGTTTTGCTAGCACAGACTGGAATATGTTCCGGGATTCTTCAGATAGCATTGAGGAGTACACCACATCAGTCACTGGCTTCATCAATAAGTGCATCGATGACGTCGTCCCCACAGTGACCGTACGTACATACCCCAACCAGAAGCCATGGATTACAGGCAACATCCGCACTGAGCTAAAGGGTAGAGCTGCCGCTTTCAAGGAGCGGGACTCTAACCCGGACGCTTATAAGAAATCCCGCTATGCCCTCCGACGAACCATCAAACAGGCAAAGAGTCAATACAGAACTAAGATTGAATCGTACTACACCGGCTCTGACGCTTGTTGGATGTGGCAGGGCTTGAAAACTATTACAGACTACAAAGGGAAGCACAGCCGCGAGCTGCCCAGTGACACAAGCCTACCAGACGAGCTAAACCACTTCTATGCTCGCTTCGAGGCAAGCAACACTGAAGCATGCATGAGAGCGCCAGCTGTTCCGGATGACTATGTGATCACGCTCTCCGTAGCCGATGTGAGTAAGCATTTTAAGCAGGTCAACATTCACAAGGCCGCAGGGCCAGACAGATTACCAGGACGTGTACTCCGAGCATGTGCTGACCAACTGGCAAGTGTCTTCACCGACATTTTCAACATGTCCCTGACTGAGTTTGTAATACCAACATGTTTCAAGCAGACCACCATAATCCCTGTGCCCAAGGACACTAAGATAACCTGCCTAAATGACTACCGACCCGTAGCACTGACGTCTGTAGCCATGAAGTGCTTTGAAAGGCTGGTCATGGCTCACATCAACACCATTATCCCAAAAACCCTAGACCCACTCCAATTTGCACACCGCCCCAACAGATCCACAGATGACGCAATCTCTATTGCACTCCACACTGCCCTTTCCCACCTGGACAAGAGGAACACTTACGTGAGAATGCTATTTATTGACTACAGCTCAGCATTCAACACCATAGTGCCCTCAAAGCTCATCACTAAGCTAAGGATCCTGGGACTAAACACCTCCCTCTGCAACTGGATCCTGGACTTCCTAACGGGCCGCCCCCAGGTGGTAAGGGTAGGTAACAACACATCTGCCACGCTGATCCTCAATACGGGGGCCCCTCATGGGTGTGTGCTCAGTCCCCTCCTGTACTCCCTGTTCACCCAAGACTGCATGGCCAGGCACGACTCCTACACCATCATTAAGTTTGCCGACGACACAACAGTGGTAGGCCTGATCACCGACAACGATGAGACAGCCTATAGGGAGGAGGTCAGAGACCTGGCCGTGTGGTGCCAGGATAACAACCTCTACCTCAATGTGACCAAGACAAAGGAGACGATTGTGGACTACAGGAAAAAAAAGAGGACTGAGCACGCCCCCATTCTCATCGACAGGGCTGTAGTGGAACAGGCTGAGAGCTTCAAGTTCCTTGGTGTCCACATCACCAACGAACTATCATGGTCAAAACACACCAAGACAGTCATGAAGAGGGCACAACAAAGCCTATTCCCCCTCAGGAGACTGAAAAGATTTTACATGGGTCCTCAGATCCTCAAAAAGTTATACAGCTGCACCATCGAGAGCATCCTGACTGGTTGCATCACCGCCTGGTATGGCAACTGCTCGGCCTCCGACCACAAGGCACTACAGAGGGTAGTGCGTACGGCCCAGTACATTACTGGGGCCAAGCTTCCTGCCATCCAGGACCTCTATACCAGGCGGTGTCAGAGGAAGGCCCTCAAAATTGTGAAAGACTCCAGCCACCCTAGTCATAGACTGTTCTCTCTGCTACCGCACGGCAAGCGGTACCGGAGCGCCAAGTCTAGGTCCAAAAGGCTTCTCAACAGCTTCTACCCCCAAGTCATAAGACTCCTGAACAGCTAATCATAGCTACCCGGACAATTGCACTTCCCCCCACCCCACCCCCACCCCCCTCTTTTACACTGCTGCTACTCTGTCTATTATTTATGCATAGTCACTTTAACTCTACCCACATGTACATATTACTTCAACTACCTCAACTAGCCGGTGCCCCTGCACATTGACTCTGCACCGGTACCCCCCTGTATATATAGCCTCCCTACTGTTATTTTATTTTACTTCTGCTCTTTTTTTTCTCAACACTTCTTTGTTGTTGTTGTTTTATTTTACTTTTTGATGGTTAAGGGCTGTAAGTAAGCATTTCACGGTAATGTCTACACCTGTTGTATTCGGCGCATGTGGCAAATACAGTTTGATTTGATTTGATGTACTTGAAACACAGGCTGCATCTGAAATGGCACCCTGTATTCCCAGAGCCCTATGATACCCCAGGAGCCATTTCAGACGCAACCACAGTTTGTTAACACGGTTTGGTAATGCTCCCAGATTAAATTAATGAAACATGCTGGAGATAGAGAATTTAAGATTAGTGGAGACCTCCTGGGGTTTTATAAGAGGTTAAGTAACTACATGATGAAAGAAAGATGGCATACTAGTATAGACGATCAACCTGAACCAGCAACACATGTTTATGACAAAACATTCTATAGACGCTCAACCTAAACCAGCAATACATGTTTATGACAAAACATTCTATAGACGATCAACCTAAACCAGCAACACGTTTATGACAAAACATTCTAT
>CM062505.1:6486061-6501061 GCA_031479575.1 Coregonus ussuriensis | reverse complement strand
GGAAAGTATTCAGACCCCTTGACTTTTTCCACATTTTGTTACGTTACAACCTTATTCTAAAATTGATTAAATCGTTTTTTTCCCTCATCAATCTACACACAATACCCCATAATGACAAATCATGAACAGGTTTTTAGAAACTGTTGCTAATTTATTAAAAATAAAAAACGGAAATATCACTTTTACATAAGTATTCAGAGCCTTTAGCTGACTAGATATTCCCCTATAGCATATCACTGACTAGATATTCCCCTATAGCCTATCACTGAATAGGTATCCCCTTTCCCTGATTAGAAAAACATCTGTAGCTCAGCTGGTAGAGCACGGCGCTTGTAACGCCAAGGTAGTGGGTTCGATCCCCGGGACCACCCATACACAAAAAAAAATAATTATGCACGCATGACTGTAAGTCGCTTTGGATAAAAGCGTCTGCTAAATGGCATATTATTATATCGGCTAATTTCGGTATCAGAGTTTTTCTCTTATATATTACAATGCACTAATGTATACCAGAACCCCTTGTAGTGTACTAGGGGAGATAGGATGTTTGTGAAGTGCTTGAAGTACACACTAAGGGTGTCATTTGAGACGTAGCCTAACTGTGAATAACCACTGGGTGTGTAGTGTAGCTGATGTAGAGCGACTGGTATGACAACGTCATACTGTGATGTTATGTACTGTATGTTGGCCTTTAACTCAGGTATTCTGGCCATGACTCTTCATCAGGCGTTTCAATCAGGTATTTCTTCCATTGGGGCCCACGTCTTCTGTGTATCACTGGAGGGTTAGGGTTAAGTGAGTAATGTCACTGGAGGGTTAGGGTTAGGTGAGTAATGTCACAGGAGGGTTAGGGTTAGGTGAGTAATGTCACTGGAGGGTTAGGGTTAGGTGAGTAATGTCACTGGAGGGTTATGGTTAGGTGAGTAATGTCACTGGGGGGTTATGGTTAGGTGAGTAATGTCACTGGAGGGTTAGGGTTAGGTGAGTAATGTCAGTGGAGGGTTAGGGTTAGGTGAGTAATGTCACAGGATGGTTAGGGTTAGGTGAGTAATGTCACTGGAGGGTTAGGGTTAGGTGAGTAATGTCAGTGGAGGGTTAGGGTTAGGTGAGTAATGTCACAGGATGGTTAGGGTTAGGTGAGTAATGTCACTGGAGGGTTAGGGTTAGGTGAGTAATGTCACTGGAGGGTTAGGGCTAGGTGAGTAATGTCACTGGAGGGTTAGGGTTAGGTGAGTAATGTCACTGGAGGGTTATGGTTAGGTGAGTAATGTCACTGGAGGGTTAGGGTTAGGTGAGTAATGTCACTGGAGGGTTAGGGTTAGGTGAGTAATGTCAGTGGAGGGTTAGGGTTAGGTGAGAATGTCACTGGAGGGTTAGGGTTAGGTGAGTAATGTCACTGGGGGGTTATGGTTAGGTGAGTAATGTCACTGGAGGGTTAGGGTTAGGTGAGTAATGTCACAGGATGGTTAGGGTTAGGTGAGTAATGTCACTGGATGGTTAGGGTTAGGTGAGTAATGTCACAGGATGGTTAGGGTTAGGTGAGTAATGTCACTGGAGGGTTAGGGTTAGGTGAGTAATGTCACTGGAGGGTTAGGATTATGTGAGTAATGTCACTGGAGGGTTAGGGCTAGGTGAGTAATGTCACTGGAGGGTTAGGGTTAGGTGAGTAATGTCACTGGAGGGTTATGGTTAGGTGAGTAATGTCACTGGAGGGTTAGGGTTAGGTGAGTAATGTCACTGGAGGGTTAGGGTTAGGTGAGTAATGTCACAGGATGGTTAGGGTTAGGTGAGAATGTCACTGGAGGGTTAGGGTTAGGTGAGTAATGTCACTGGAGGGTTAGGATTAGGTGAGTAATGTCACTGGAGGGTTAGGGTTAGGTGAGTAATGTCACTGGAGGGTTATGGTTAGGTGAGTAATGTCACAGGAGGGTTAGGGTTAGGTGAGTAATGTCACTGGAGGGTTAGGGTTAGGTGAGTAATGTCACTGGAGGGTTAGGATTAGGTGAGTAATGTCACAGGAGGGTTAGGGTTAGGTGAGTAATATCACTGGAGGGTTAGGGTTAGGTGAGTAATGTCACTGGAGGGTTAGGGTTAGGTGAGTAATGTCACTGGAGGGTTAGGATTAGGTGAGTAATGTCAATGGAGGGTTAGGTTTAGGTGAGTAATGTCACTGGAGGGTTAGGGTTAGGTGAGTAATGTCACTGGAGGGTTATGGTTAGGTGAGTAATGTCACTGGAGGGTTAGGGTTAGGTGAGTCATGTCAGTGGAGGGTTAGGGTTAGGTGAGTAATGTCACAGGATGGTTAGGGTTAGGTGAGTAATGTCACTGGAGGGTTAGGGTTAGGTGAGTAATGTCACAGGATGGTTAGGGTTAGGTGAGTAATGTCACTGGAGGGTTAGGGTTAGGTGAGTAATGTCACTGGAGGGTTAGGGTTAGGTGAGTAATGTCACAGGATGGTTAGGGTTAGGTGAGTAATGTCACTGGAGGGTTAGGGTTAGGTGAGTAATGTCACTGGAGGGTTAGGATTAGGTGAGTAATGTCACTGGAGGGTTAGGATTAGGTGAGTAATGTCACTGGAGGGTTAGGGTTAGGTGAGTAATTTACATTTACATTTTAGTCATTTAGCAGACGCTCTTAACCAGAGCGACTTACAGGAGCAATTAGGGTTAAGTGCCTTGCTCAAGGGCACATTAACGTCATTTAGCAGACGCTCTTAGCCAGAGCGACTCACAAATTGGTGCGTTCACCCTATAGCCAGTGGGATAACCACTTTACAATTTGGGGGGGGGGGGGGGGTTAGAAGGAATACTTTAGCCTATCCCAGGTATTCCTTAAAGAGGTGGGGTTTCAAATGTCTCCGGAAGGTGGTGAGTGACTCCGCTGTCCTGGCGTCGTGAGGGAGCTTGTTCCACCATTGGGGTGCCAGAGCAGCGAACAGTTTTGACTGGGCTGAGCGGGAGCTGTGCTTCCGCAGAGGAAGGGGAGCCAGCAGGCCAGAGGTGGATGAACGCAATGTCCTCGTTTGGGTGTAGGGACTGATCAGAGCCTGAAGGTACAGGGGTGCCGTTCCCCTCACTGCTCCAAAGGCAAGCACCATGGTCTTGTAGCGGATGCGAGCTTCAATTGGAAGCCAGTGGAGTGTGCGGAGGAGGGGGGTGACGTGAGAGAACTTGGGAAGGTTGAACACCAGACGGGCTGCGGCATTCTGGATGAGTTGTAGGGGTTTAATGGCACAGGCAGGGAGCCCAGCCAACAGCGAGTTGCAGTAGTCCAGACGGGAGATGACAAGTGCCTGGACCAGGACCTGCGCCGCTTCCTGTGTAAGGCAGGGTCGCACTCTCCGAATGTTGTAGAGCATGAACCTGCAGGAGCGGGTCACCGCCTTGATGTTGGCGGAGAACGACAGGGTGTTGTCCAGGGTCACGCCTAGGCTCTTCGCACTCTGGGAGGAGGACACAGCGGAGTTGTCTACCGTGATGGCGAGATCATGGAACGGGCAGTCCTTCCCCGGGAGGAAGAGCAGCTCCGTCTTGCCAGGGTTCAGCTTGAGGTGGTGATCCGTCATCCATACTGATATGTCTGCCAGACATGCAGAGATGCGATTCGCCACCTGGTTATCAGAAGGGGGAAAGGAGAAGATTAGTTGTGTATCGTCAGCGTAGCAATGATAGGAAAGGCCATGTGAGGATATGACAGAGCCAAGTGACTTGGTGTATAGGGAGAAAAGGAGAGGGCCCAAAACCGATCCCTGGGGGACACCAGTGGTGAGAGCACGTGGTGCGGAGACAGCTTCCCGCCACGCCACTTGGTAGGAGCGACCGGTCAGGTAGGACGCAATCCAGGAGTGAGCCGCGCCGGAGATGCCCATTTCGGAGAGGGTGGAGAGGAGGATCTGATGGTTCACAGTATCAAAGGCAGCAGACAGGTCTAGAAGGACAAGAGCAGAGGAGAGAGAGTTAGCTTTAGCAGTGCGGAGAGTCTCTGTGACACAGAGAAGAGCAGTCTCAGTTGAATGACCAGTCCTGAAACCTGATTGGTTTGGATCAAGAAGGTCATTCTGAGAGAGATAGCAAGAGAGTTGGCTAAAGACGGCACGCTCAATAGTTTTGGAAAGAAAAGAAAGAAGGGATACTGGTCTGTAGTTGTTGACATCAGTGGGGTCGAGTGTTGGTTTTTTGAGAAGGGGAGTAACTCTCGCTCTCTTGAAGACGGAAGGGACATGGCCAGCGGTCAAGGATGAGTTGATCAGCGAGGTGAGGTAGGGGAGAAGGTCACCGGAGATGGTCTGGAGAAGGGAGGAGGGGATGGGGTCAAGCGGGCAGGTTGTTGGGCGGCCTGCAGTCACAAGTCGCAGGATCTTATCTGGAGAGAGAGGGGAGAAAGAAGTCAAAGCATAGGGTAGGGCAGTGTGAGCAGGACCAGCAGTGTCATTAGACTTAACAAACAAGGATCGGATGTCGTCAACCTTCTTTTCAAAGTGGTTGACGAAGTCATCCACAGAGAGAGAGGAGGGGGGGGGGGGGGGGGGAGGGAGGATTCAGGAGGGAGGAAAATGTGGCAAAGAGCTTCCTAGGGTTAGAGGCAGATGCTTGGAATTTAGAGTGGTAGAAGGTGGCCTTAGCAGCAGAAACAGATGAAGAAAATGTAGAGAGGAGGGAGTGAAAAGATGCCAGGTCGGCAGGGAATTTAGTTTTCTTCCATTTCCGCTCCGCTGCCCGGAGCTCTGTTCTGTGAGCTCGCAATGAGTCATCAAGCCACGGAGCTGGAGGGGAGGACCGAGCCGGCCGGGAGGATAGGGGACACAGAGAGTCAAAGGATGCAGAAAGGGAGGAGAGGAGGGTTGAGGAGGCAGAATCAGGAGATTGGAGGGAGAAGGATTGAGCAGAGGGAAGAGATGATAGGATGGAAGAGGAGAGAGTAGTGGGAGAGAGAGAGCGAAGGTTGCGGCGGCGCATTACCATCTGTGTAGGGGCAGAGTGAGTAGTGTGGGAGGAGAGTGAGAGAGAAAAGGAAACAAAGTAGTGGTCGGAGACTTGGAGGGGAGTTGCAGTGAGATTAGTAGAGGAGCAGCATCTAGTGAAGATGAGGTCAAGCGTATTGCCTGCCTTGTGAGTAGGGGGGGACGGTGAGAGGGTGAGGTCAAAAGAGGAGAGGAGTGGAAAGAAGGAGGCAGAGAGAAATGAGTCAAATGTGGACATAGGGAGGTTGAAATCCCCCAAAACTGTGAGGGGTGAGCCATCCTCAGGGAAGGAACTTATCAAGGCGTCAAGCTCATTGATGAACTCTCCAAGGGAACCTGGAGGGCGATAGATGACAAGGATATTAAGCTTAAATGGGCTAGTGACTGTGACAGCATGGAATTCAAATGAGGAGATAGACAGATGGGTTAGGGGAAAAATTGAGAATGTCCACTTGGGAGAGATGAGGATTCCTGTACCACCACCCCTCTGACCAGATGCTCTCGGGGTATGCGAGAACACATGGTCAGACGAGGAGAGAGCAGTAGGAGTAGCGGTGTTTTCAGTGGTGATCCATGTTTCCGTCAGCGCCAGGAAGTCGAGGGACTGGAGGTTGGCATAGGCTGGGATGAAGTCAGCTTTGTTGGCAGCAGAACGGCAGTTCCAGAGGCTGCCTGCGACCTGTAATGTCACTGGAGGGTTAGGGTTAGGTGAGTAATGTCACTGGAGGGTTAGGATTAGGTGAGTAATGTCAATGGAGGGTTAGGTTTAGGTGAGTAATGTCACTGGAGGTTTAGGGTTAGGTGAGTAATGTCACTGGAGGGTTATGGTTAGGTGAGTAATGTCACTGGAGGGTTAGGGTTAGGTGAGTCATGTCAGTGGAGGGTTTTGGTTAGGTGAGTAATGTCACAGGATGGTTAGGGTTAGGTGAGTAATGTCACTGGAGGGTTAGGGTTAGGTGAGTAATGTCACAGGATGGTTAGGGTTAGGTGAGTAATGTCACTGGAGGGTTAGGGTTAGGTGAGTAATGTCACTGGAGGGTTAGGGTTAGGTGAGTAATGTCACAGGATGGTTAGGGTTAGGTGAGTAATGTCACTGGAGGGTTAGGGTTAGGTGAGTAATGTCACTGGAGGGTTAGGATTAGGTGAGTAATGTCACTGGAGGGTTAGGGTTAGGTGAGTAATGTCACTGGAGGGTTAGGGTTAGGTAAGTAATGTCACTGGAGGGTTAGGGTTAGGTGAGTAATGTCACTGGAGGGTTAGGGTTAGGTGAGTAATGTCACTGGAGTGTTAGGGTTAGGTGAGTAATGTCACTGGAGGGTTAGGGTTAGGTGAGTAATCTCACTGGAGGGTTAGGGTTAGGTGAGTAATGTCACTGGAGGGTTAGGATTAGGTGAGTAATGTCACTGGAGGGTTAGGGTTAGGTGAGTAATGTCACTGGAGGGTTATGGTTAGGTGAGTAATGTCACTTGAGGGTTAGGGTTAGGTGAGTAATGTCACTGGAGGGTTAGGATTAGGTGAGTAATGTCACTGGAGGGTTAGGGTTAGGTGAGTAATGTCACTGGAGGGTTAGGGTTAGGTGAGTAATGTCACTGGAGGGTTAGGGTTAGGTGAGTAATGTCACTGGAGGGTTATGGTTAGGTGAGTAATGTCACTGGAGGGTTAGGATTAGGTGAGTAATGTCACTGGAGGGTTAGGGTTAGGTGAGTAATGTCACTGGAGGGTTAGGGTTAGGTGAGTAATGTCACTGGAGGGTTATGGTTAGGTGAGTAATGTCACTGGAGGGTTAGGGTTAGGTGAGTAATGTCAGTGGAGGGTTAGGGTTAGGTGGGTAATGTCACAGGATGGTTAGGGTTAGGTGAGTAATGTCACTGGAGGGTTAGGGTTGGGTGAGTAATGTCACTGGAGGGTTAGGGTTAGGTGAGTAATGTCACTGGAGGGTTAGGTGAGTAATGTCACAGGATGGTTAGGGTTAGGTGAGTAATGTCACTGGAGGGTTAGGGTTTGGTGAGTAATGTCACTGGAGGGTTAGGATTAGGTGAGTAATGTCACTGGAGGGTTAGGTGAGTAATGTCACTGGAGGGTTAGGGTTAGGTGAGTAATGTCACTGGAGGGTTATGGTTAGGTGAGTAATGTCACTGGAGGGTTAGGGTTAGTTGAGTAATGTCACTGGAGGGTTAGGGTTAGGTGAGTAATGTCACAGGATGGTTAGGGTTAGGTGAGTAAAGTCACTGGAAGGTTAAGTGAGTAATGTCACTGGAGGGTTAGGATTAGGTGAGTAATGTCACTGGAGGGTTAGGGTTAGGTGAGTAATGTCACTGGAGGGTTATGGTTAGGTGAGTAACGTCACAGGAGGGTTAGGGTTAGGTGAGTAATGTCACTGGAGGGTTAGGGTTAGGTGAGTAACGTCACTGGAGGGTTAGGGTTAGGTGAGTAATGTCACTGGAGGGTTAGGGTTAGGTGAGTAATGTCACTGGAGGGTTAGGGTTAGGTGAGTAATGTCACTGGAGGGTTAGGGTTTGGTGAGTAATGTTACAGGAGGGTTTTGGTTAGGTGAGTAATGTTACTGGAGGGTTTTGGTTAGGTGAGTAATGTCACTGGAGGGTTAGGGTTAGGTGAGTAATGTCACTGGAGGGTTATGGTTAGGTGAGTAATGTCACTGGAGGGTTAGGGTTAGGTGAGTAATGTCACTGGAGGGTTAGGGTTAGGTGAGTAATGTCACTGGAGGGTTAGGGTTAGGTGAGTAATGTCACTGGAGGGTTAGAGTTAGGTGAGTAATGTCACAGGATGGTTAGGGTTAGGTGAGTAATGTCACTGTAGGGTTAGGGTTAGGTGAGTAATGTCACTGGAGGGTTAGGATTAGGTGAGTAATGTCACTGGAGGGTTAGGGTTAGGTGAGTAATGTCACTGGAGGGTTATGGTTAGGTGAGTAATGTCACTGGAGGGTTAGGGTTAGGTGAGTAATGTCACTGGAGGGTTAGGGTTAGGTGAGTAATGTCACTGGAGGGTTAGGGTTAGGTGAGTAATGTCACTGGAGGGTTATGGTTAGGTAAGTAATGTCACTGGAGGGTTAGGTGAGTAATGTCACTGGAGGGTTAGGGTTATGTGAGTAATGTCACTGGAGGGTTAGGGTTAGGTGAGTAATGTCAGTGGAGGGTTAGGGTTAGGTGGGTAATGTCACAGGATGGTTAGGGTTAGGTGAGTAATGTCACTGGAGGGTTAGGGTTGGGTGAGTAATGTCACAGGATGGTTAGGGTTAGGTGAGTAATGTCACTGGAGGGTTAGGTGAGTAATGTCACAGGATGGTTAGGGTTAGGTGAGTAATGTCACTGGAGGGTTAGGGTTT
This sequence comes from Coregonus ussuriensis, assembly GCA_031479575.1. NCBI lineage: Eukaryota > Metazoa > Chordata > Actinopteri > Salmoniformes > Salmonidae > Coregonus > Coregonus ussuriensis. The sequence goes on along the minus strand of CM062505.1, from coordinate 6,492,758 downwards.
GGTGAGTAATGTCACTGGAGGGTTAGGATTAGGTGAGTAATGTCACTGGAGGGTTAGGTGAGTAATGTCACTGGAGGGTTAGGGTTAGGTGAGTAATGTCACTGGAGGGTTATGGTTAGGTGAGTAATGTCACTGGAGGGTTAGGGTTAGTTGAGTAATGTCACTGGAGGGTTAGGGTTAGGTGAGTAATGTCACAGGATGGTTAGGGTTATGTGAGTAAAATCACTGGAAGGTTAAGTGAGTAATGTCACTGGAGGGTTAGGATTAGGTGAGTAATGTCACTGGAGGGTTAGGGTTAGGTGAGTAATGTCACTGGAGGGTTATGGTTAGGTGAGTAACGTCACAGGAGGGTTAGGGTTAGGTGAGTAATGTCACTGGAGGGTTAGGGTTAGGTGAGTAATGTCACTGGAGGGTTAGGGTTAGGTGAGTAATGTCACTGGAGGGTTAGGGTTAGGTGAGTAATGTCACTGGAGGGTTAGGGTTAGGTGAGTAATGTCACTGGAGGGTTAGGGTTAGGTGAGTAATGTCACTGGAGGGTTAGGGTTAGGTGAGTAATGTTACTGGAGGGTTTTGGTTAGGTGAGTAATGTCACTGGAGGGTTAGGGTTAGGTGAGTAATGTCACTGGAGGGTTAGGGTTAGGTGAGTAATGTCACTGGAGGGTTATGGTTAGGTGAGTAATGTCACTGGAGGGTTAGGGTTAGGTGAGTAATGTCACTGGAGGGTTAGGGTTAGGTGAGTAATGTCACTGGAGGGTTAGGGTTAGGTGAGTAATGTCACTGGAGGGTTAGGGTTAGGTGAGTAATGTCACAGGATGGTTAGGGTTAGGTGAGTAATGTCACTGTAGGGTTAGGGTTAGGTGAGTAATGTCACTGGAGGGTTAGGATTAGGTGAGTAATGTCACTGGAGGGTTAGGGTTAGGTGAGTAATGTCACTGGAGGGTTATGGTTAGGTGAGTAATGTCACTGGAGGGTTAGGGTTAGGTGAGTAATGTCACTGGAGGGTTAGGGTTAGGTGAGTAATGTCACTGGAGGGTTAGGGTTAGGTGAGTAATGTCACTGGAGGGTTATGGTTAGGTAAGTAATGTCACTGGAGGGTTAGGTGAGTAATGTCACTGGAGGGTTAGGGTTAGGTGAGTAATGTCAGTGGAGGGTTAGGATTAGGTGAGTAATGTCACTGGAGGGTTAGGGTTAGGTGAGTAATGTCACTGGAGGGTTAGGGTTAGGTGAGTAATGTCACTGGAGGGTTAGGGTTAGGTGAGTAATGTCACTGGAGGGTTAGGGTTAGGTGAGTAATGTCACAGAGAAGTTCATGATGCCATGATGACATTGTATCTCATGTCCCATTGCTCATAACAAGGCTGGAACACTCATTGAAATATGTTATGTTTAGGGAAGTTAAAGCTTTTAGATTTTAGAATGACATCATTGTATGGGAAAAGGAACGTTATATTACAATAATTTTATTGACATTACAGAATAATTATAGGATTAGTTGACATAGTCATAGATTACATTTTGGTGACAAAGTCAAACGCCTCAATGGAAAAAAGTTTTTCCATTTTGGAATGGTATATCAAAGGGACATAGAAACTGTGCTGTTTTGGTGACAAACTCTGTTGTCCTGGCGGACAATGGAAAAAGTGGTTTTTGGGCCCAAAATGACAATTAGTGACAAAGTTATTCGCCTCAACAGGAAAAGTTTTTCCATTTTGGAAAGGTGTCATTATCAAATTAACATGAACATTTAGATGTTTCTATTGGTGACAAAAAAAAAAAGAAAAAAAAGGGACATACATTAAAATGGAAATTGTAGTGTTTAGGTGACAAACTCAGTTGTCCTGATGGACAATGGAAAGAAATGACCCCATTTCTGGGTTCAAAAATGACAGAGGGGAGAGGTGGCACTGAGGCTAGTGTCCCAAATGTCACCCAATCCACTACACAGAGAGCCCTATGGCCATGGTCACAAGTAGTGCACTATATAGGGAATGGGGTGCTATTTGGGACAGCCATGTGGTCTATTAGGACATCCTAATAGGAGGCCATTGGGAAGGAAATTTGATCAATGAGGAAGCAGAGGTCAGGGGTCAGAGGTCAGTGACCTCTTGCCAATCACACACAGGAAGAGCCTGTATACCCTGTCACCGTGACGACCACCCTCTGTCACAGCACCGTGTGACCCAGTCCCATGGCTGAGACCAAAATGACACCCTAATCCCCAATGAAGCAAACTACATACAACTCAGGACAAAAGTAGTACCCTATTTAGGGATTAGGGTACCATTTCAGATTGGCCTTGTGTCTTAAGTCAGGTCTGACGATCTGTAGCTTTGTGCTGTGGGATAGCCAGCACCTCTGAGGTCTTGACTTAGTTGAGTTTAACTGGGTGGTGTGTGGACATGGTTGATGTATGTGGTGGGTCGCAACTTGTATGTTACATTTACAAAGAACACAAAGAAACAGCTCTATGTAAGACGAACGTTCCAGGTCACACATTCCTTGAAAACGGGTTCGTAACCAGCAGCACAGCAAGGCAGGGTCGGGCTGCTCTCTGGTCCATGGTCACGCAAGCAGTGAAGCTACCGAGGTCAGATTCCTCAAACTGCCTTCAGAGTGAAGCTACCGAGGTCAGATTCCTCAAACCGCCTTCAGAGTGAAGCTACCGATGTCAGATTCCTCAAACTGCTTTCAGAGTGAAGCTACAGAGGTCAGATTCCTCAAACTGCTTTCAGAGTGAAGCTACAGAGGTCAGTATGCTGCAGGTCTATAGAAAGCCCTTCTGTAAACCAGAGTGGTCCAGGACTATAGGAAGCCCTTCTGTAAACCAGAGTGGTCCAGGACTATAGGAAGCCCTTCTGTAAACCAGAGTGGTCCAGGACTATAGGAAGCCCTTCTGTAAACCAGAGTGGTCCAGGACTATAGGAAGCCCTTCTGTAAACCAGAGTGGTCGAGGTCTATAGAAAGCCCTTCTGTAAACCAGAGTGGTCCAGGTCTATAGAAAGCCCTTCTGTAAACCAGAGTGGTCCAGGACTATAGGAAGCCCTTCTGTAAACCAGAGTGGTCCAGGACTATAGGAAGCCCTTCTGTAAACCAGAGTGGTCCAGGACTATAGGAAGCCCTTCTGTAAACCAGAGTGGTCCAGGTCTATAGGAAGCCCTTCTGTAAACCAGAGTGGTGGATGAAGAAGGGAAGGTGTAAAACAGTTAGCAGGCTGCAGGGAAGGACCCAAGCTACTGCATCTCTACCATGAACCCGGTGGCACGACCCTTGGGCTGTATCAAACACACACACACCCACACACAAATACACACACACACACACTCTGCAGTGAACCCTGTGCCATGGACTGGTCTGAGATGGATGGTGATGACAGAGGGCTTGTGGCCTCCACTTAGTACTGATTATTGAAGACGCTAATGAGGTAGATAACTGCCTGGGTTTCCTGGGTAGAGAGAGATAGAGAGAGAGAGAAAGCGAGAGAGAGAGAGAGAGAGAGAGAGAGAGAGAGAGAGAGAGAGAGAGAGAGAGAGAGAGAGAGAGAGAGAGAGAGAGAGAGAGAGAGAGAGAGAGAGAGAGAGAGAGAGAGAGAGAGAGAGAGAGAGAGAGAGAGAGAGAGAGAGAGAGAGAGAGGGAGAGAGAGAGAGAGAGAGAGAGAGAGACCCAGGACAGCAACACAATTAGACCCAACCAAATCATGAGAAAACAAAAAGAGAATTACTTGACACGTTGGAAAGAATTGACCAAAAAACAGAGCAAACTAGAATGCTATTTTGCCCTAAACAGAGAGGAGACACAGAGAGGAGACACAGAAAGGATACACAGAGAGGAGACAGAGGCAGAATACTGCTTCCTCTTTTCTTTCCTGCTTGGTAGAGGTGGGGCGGGGAGAGGGGGTTAGAGGTTAGGGTTAGAATTAGGGTAAGGTTTGGGTTAGGGGTTTAGGGTTAGGTTAATAATAATATGCCATTTAGCAGACACTTTTATCCAAAGCGACTTACAGTCATGCGTGCATAAATTTTTTGTGTATGGGTGGTCCCGGGGATCGAACCCACTACCTTGGCGTTACAAGCGCCGTGCTCTACCAGCTGAGCTACAGAGGACCACAGGTTAAGGGTTAGGGTTAGAATTAGGGGTTAGGTTTAGGTTGTGGTGAGGGTTTGGGGTTAAGATTAGGGTTAAAGTTAGGTTAAAGGTTAAGGGTTAGGGCTAGGTTTAGGGTTAGGGGTAAGGGAAAATAGGATTTTGAATGTGTGTCTAGAAGTTTGAAGAATATGGTCATTAAAGAAACGTGTGTACAGTTTCCAGAGTACTGCTAGTCACCACTAGTCCCACTAGTGGTCTTCAATACAGGTCCTTATGATCCCTACATGAGACCATGTTGAAATCGTGCTTGTGTCCCTCCCAGCCCAGGACTAACTAACCTGAGTTAAATCATCAGCTGATGATCAGCTTCAACTACCTCAACTAGCCGGTTCCCCCGCACATTATAATAATAAATAATAATAATATGCCATTTAGCAGACGCTTTTATCCAAAGCGACTTACAGTCATGCGTGCATACATTTTTTTTTTGTGTATGGGTGGTCCCGGGGATCGAACCCACTACCTTGGCGTTACAAGCGCCGTGCTCTACCAGCTGTCTCCAGAGGACCACATTGACTCTGCACCGGTACCCCCCCCTGTATATATAGCCTCCCTACTGTTATTTTATTTTACTTCTGCTCTTTTTTTTCTCAACACTTTTTGTTGTTGTTGTTTTATTTTTATTTTGTAAAAATAAATGCACTGTTGGTTAAGGGCTGTAAGTAAGCATTTCACTGTAACGTCTGCACGTGTTGTATTCGGCGTGTGTGACCAATACAATTTGATTTGATTTGATTTGAAGCCCTTGATTAGTAGGATCCGGTTTGTCAATAAGAGGCCACGATTACAGAACACTGATTTAGTTCAATAGGTTAGTTGTGACCGACTACAACGCAGTCCGTTGTGCTTGATTTGATGATTTCATTTGACTGAATGGATTTATTGGACCCACGAAGGTAATGGGATTTGTGAACAACGACAACAGTATCTTGCTGCCAGGTAATCGCACAAGTTAAGCAACATTCCCCTTAGGAAAGCAGTTGCTTTAGGAAAATAGGCTTGATATAAAAATAGCACCAGAAGTGTATTCTGAGAATCCGCTCAATCAGAAAGGAAGAGGATGTTTTCACGTTCCGTGTGTGAAACCAAACTAGAGGTTTAATCCCCTTCAGGTTTTTATGACCCCTCACGCTGATTGCTTGATGTTATTGTAAACATTTTAAAGGATCACGTCTTTCAAATTACTCCAGTAACTGACACATTTCCTGCATCATGAATAGAATACTCTGTGTGAATCGTTCATGCTTTCCAAAGTACAGTATTACAGCAATGATCCTGTAGTTAGTCTGGAATACGTGGTAGGCTTATAGGGATTGTAGGGATCTAATAAATGCTGTTCCAAGTACAATCACTGGCGTAATGAGCCATCAGTTGGTTTGAAAATACAGGATGTATGGGGCCAGTTGCTGCAGTTACGGCCAGGTATGGCGTTTTCTTTGGAGATGGCGTTGAGAACAGAACCCGAAGCAGTGCTTGAATGAACGACCCTGCAGTTACACCTCAATCACCTTCACACCTGTGCCAATGAAGTCCTGACCTCTTGGTTGAGGCTGCAGTATACTGACACACAGGGAGGCTGCCCAGGGTGCTACATATCAGAGAGACAGGGATGTATTAAAGTCATTCATACACTGGGTCCTTTTTCTCTGAGTAATGGAGTGTTAGACCCTCTCTTCCCTCTAAACCTCTGTCTAGAGGTTAAGATAGGGCTGTAGGTTCTCTAGGTCACCTCTCTGTCTCTGTCTCTGTCTCTGTCTCTGTCTCTGTCTCTGTCTCTCTCTGTCTCTCTCTCTCTCTCTCTCTCTCTCTCTCTCTCTCTCTCTCTCTCTCTCTCTCTCTCTCTCTCTCTCTCTCTCTCTCTCTCTCTCTCTCTCTCTCTCTCTCTCTCTCTCTCTCTCTCTCTCTCTCTCTCTCTCTCTCTCTCTCTCTCTCTCTCTCTCTCTCTCTCTCTCTCTCTCTCTCTCTCTCTCTCTCTCTCTTCTGAGGAGAAAGACAAATGTCCATGTAGGTATCACCTCAGTGTTGATATGAAAACACACAGCCAGCCAGCTCCACTGTTTACAAACGACAGCCATCTTCTTTTTCCCTAATCTCCTTTTTGTTTTTGAGAAAAGAGTTATGGTTTAATCACAAACGCACACACACAAACACACACATACACACACATAAACACCCATAAACACACACGCACTCTCTTGAGTGTTGTATTAGTTGTGATTGACAGTTAGTTGAATCTGGTGAACAGGCCCAGAGCAGGGCTGTCTGTCTTGAAGACGTGCGAAGCTGTATGATTATATATTCATTTTTTCAACTTTTGCTTTTACTGTAAATACTCTCTCTCTCTCCCCTACCTGGAGAACTGTAAACAAGCGAGCGAACACCAGCACACCGACACAACACAAGCCCCTGTCTATCACACATTGGAAACCTTCAATCTGCTCTGATGTCTTCCCTCTAAAGGGACTTTCAGAGGTTCGTTAGCCACCAGCTGAGATGCTCTCTCTCTCTCTCTCTCTCTCTCTCTCTCTATCTCTCCCCCCCTCTCTCTCTCGCT
>CM062505.1:6476061-6481061 GCA_031479575.1 Coregonus ussuriensis | reverse complement strand
AGTGGTGATTTGTGGTGATTAGCCAACAACAACATCCATTTGGTGGCAGCTAGCTAGTTGTGATGATCCGGTGTTAGGGTCCAGTGATTCAGTGATTCCGTCAGAAAATCCGAAATGCTCTGGGTCGATAGCACGCTGTGCAGACTGGCCGATAATTGGCCAGGCTAGAGCTGGCTAGTAGGTAGTGCAGGCCACGGACAGTGGTGAAGACCGCTAACGGTGGCTAATAGCAATAGCTAATAGCAAGCAGCTAGTTTGCTGGCTAGCTGGCTAGTTTCAGACGTGGGTTCTTGATAAAAGGTATGAAGAAATAATAGAATCCGTTCCACATTGGGTGAGGCGGGTTGCAGGAAAGTATACTTAGTTAAGGATGGAAAGTGAGATAGAGAAATATATACAAAAAAATACAAAAAAACAGGCTATTTACACGAGGACACAACATAATACACGACCACACTGCTATGCCATCTTGGATCATTGAGTTGACTCAAAGAGAGAGAAAGACAGTAGTTGAACAGTTTTTAACAAATTAATTTCTTCCGAAATGAAGAAGCAAGAGAGAAATAGAGAGAGAGATTGTCTTTTTTTCCAGTTTCACTTACTTAGCTAGCAAATGCAGCTAGCTAGTTTAGCCTACTGAAACACCCTGCTCAAACAGAGGGATGCTATGTTAGCTATCTGGCTATGACTTTCCAACACAACACTGGAACTCTTTTGGTTTCACTAATGTATTGCCACCGGAGTCCACCGGTGTAACTGCTTCCTGATTGTACACATTAACATTACTGCATGATTGTAGCAGGTTTACTAACGCGTTAGTTATATTAGCTATGCTGACTATGATGTTACTTTAGCTAATATGGTGACAACGATGTAGGCTGTGTGTAACGGTTTGGCTTGGAAAGGTTTTTTCAGCTGGTCACATACAGCTGATGTGTTGTGCATTGAAGTCCACAAGCGAAGGGACAAGGTGAGAGGAGGAGAGCGCATAGATGCGAGAAGGAATACAACGTGACTGCTATGAAAGTGAACTGTGTTTACGTGTGATCAGGGGTGTATTCATTCTGCCGATTCTGTTGAAAAACTTTTCTTAAAACGGAAGCAAACGGAACAAAACGGGGATAAACATACCTGAATTTGTCCAATAGAAACTCTCGTTTGCAAATGTTGGACTAATGATAGGGAAAATGTGAGTATCATGTAGTAGCCTAAACCTATCGCTGTTACATTGAGCTGGGTGAATGGAATATGAATGACTGTCTAATATGCTGTAATAGAAAGAAGGCCATGCTCATGAAAAAAAATCAAAAATCATCCCTCATCTTAAACGGTGCTGACCGCCACTGTGTATGCATGTGTAGGCCCTTACAAGCACAAGAGTGGCATCAGTCTCAGGCAAACAGGCATTGGATGTAACAGTGTTCCTTTTATTTAGTGTAATTTAAACATGCTTTTTTGTGTGTTTATTTTGACTTTATTTTGGACATTTATCTTATACTATCCCCCTGCCCAGCAACTCCACTCCCACTTCCACTTCCCAACCCTCAGTTTCCCTCAGCCCATCCCACCCATCTCCCTCGTCGGATTTCTACGTACCATATATCTTTCAACTATGCTGTGATGTTTAACATACAATTTGAATCTATCTAATCGAATAGTATCCACAGATTGTGAGTTGAAGATAAATAATTTTACTAAGAGTATTAGTATATTAGTAATTGACTGACCAGGTCTCTCTATATCTCCCAACAATGCTATTTCTAGGGTCAATTTTAGATTGTTATGCTTTTTCAGCCACTCCTGAACCTGAGACCAGAAACATGCTACCTGAGGGCAATACCAGAACAAATGGTCTATTGATTCTGTATCCTCACAACAAAATGCGACGATTGTATGCTGTAAATATTCAAACATTTTGTTGGTGTCAAGAATTCTGTACATTAATTTTAGCTGAAAAGCATGAAGTCTTGAATCTTTTTATATATCAACTCATAAACCCTGTCCCATGGAATCCGTACATAACACATCTCTTCCCAGCTATGTTGCAATCTGTATGGCACAGCTGCCAACATCCTGGTCCTCAAATGAAACTGGTATACTTTCCTATTTATGCTATTTTTGTTCCTCCACCAGTTTTGATCCTTTATATTGGGCAGAAAGACCAGTTCCCTACCAATTCCTCCCGCTGCCACCTGCCTCCTGCCTCCTCCATTTTTGGGGTAATGCTGTAATCAGTTGGTTGTAATCTTGGATTGAGCAGACCTTCCCATACAATTCCGATAGCTCCATGAAAGACATAACTCCACCATTTCAATTTACAATATCATTTAAAAACAAAATAACCTTTTCAAACGTATTTTCCATAAATACACATCTTTTATCAACCAGCACATTTGAGTTCAACCATAATATTTGCTGTAAAAATTTTTCTAAATTCACTGGGGGATATATTTCTTAATTCCATTCTTTTACTTTTAGATTTGTGTGTATTGTTAGATATTACTGCGCTGTTGGAGCTAGGAACACAAGCATTTCACTACACCCACAATAACATCTACTAAACATGTGTGTGCGACCAATAACATTGTATTTTATTTGAGAGTGTTGCAAAAGTCCAAACAGGAAGTGACATGGATGAAGGTTTGGGTGCTGGAGTGTGACAGTGAGGTCGGAGCCTGGAGATATTGCGGAGTTTAAAGAATGCTGTCCTGGTGATGTTTTGTATGTGAGGTTCGAATGAGAGGGAACTGTCCAGGGTGACACCGAGGCTTTTGAGGGACCAGGAAACCATCTATGGTGATGCTGAGATTGTGCTGTTTGGAGAGAGTGGATTCGGAGCCGAAGAGCATGACTTCCGTCTTTTTGCTGTTGAGTTTGAGGAGGTTCATGCTCATCCAGCTCTGGATGTCTTGGAGGCAGCTGATGAGGGAGGTGGGAGGGAGGGGAGTGGTGAGTTTGGTGGAGAGGTAGGAGGTACATGATGAAGAGGAGTGGACCCAACACTGACCCCTGGGGGACACCCTGTGAGACAGCCACACACCCTGATCTGTGATTTTTCAGTTGAGCAAACTGTTGGCGGTCAGTGAGGTAGGACGAAAACCAGGAGAGTGCAACACCCGTGACACCAGCCAGACGTTTATGAGGAGTGGATGAGGAGATGGTATGGAAGGCTGCACTGAGGTGGAGGAGAATGAGGAGATGGTATGGAAGGCTGCACTGAGGTGGAGGAGGATGAGGAGATGGTATGGAAGGCTGCACTGAGGTGGAGGAGGATGAGGAGATGGTATGGAAGGATGCACTGAGGTGGAGGAGGATGAGGAGATGGTATGGAAGGCTGCACTGAGGTGGAGGAGAATGAGGAGATGGTATGGAAGGCTGCACTGAGGTGGAGGAGGATGAGGAGATGGTATGGAAGGCTGCACTGAGGTGGAGGAGGCTGAGGAGATGGTATGGAAGGCTGCACTGAGGTGGAGGAGGATGAGGATGCATATATCTTGAGATTGCAGTGACAGGTCATGAATAAAGTGAATATATAATGGTATATTGGGTTTTGTCTAACTCATCCACAACTGAATGAGTGAATGCTGAGCACTTGTTGGCTGCTTTTCCTTCAATCTGCCTTCCAACTCATCCCAAACCATCTCAATTGGGTGGAGGTCGAGGGATTGTGGAGGCCAGGTCATCTGATGCAGCAGTCCATCACTCTCCTTCTTGGTAAAATAGCTCTTACACAGCCTGGAGGTGTGTTGGGTCATTGTCCTGTTGAAAAACAAATGATAGTCCCACTAAGCCCAAACCAGATGGGATGGCGTATCACTGCAGAATGCTGTGGTAGCCATGCTGGTTAAGTGTGCCTTGAATTCTAAATAAATCACAGACAGTGTCACCAGCAAAGCACCCCCACACCATAACAACTCCTCCTCCATGCTTTACAGTGGGAACTACACATGCAGAGATCATCCGTTCACCCACACTGTGTCTCACAAAGACACGGCGGTTGGAACCAAAAATCTCCAATTTGGACTCCAGACCAAAGGACACATTTTCACCGGTCTAATATCCATTGCTAGTGTTTCTTGGCCCAAGCAGGTGTCTTCTTCTTATTGGTGTCCTTTAGTAGTGGTTTCTTTGCAGCAATTCGACCATGAAGGCCTGATTCACACAGTCTCCTCTGAATAGTTGATGTTGAGATGTGTCTGTTACTTGACCTCTGTGAAGCATTTATTTGGGCTGCAATTTCTGAGGCTGGTAACTCTAATGAACTTATCCTCTGCAGCAGAGGTAACTCTGGGTCTTCCTTTCATGTGACGGTCCTCATGAGAGCCAGTTTCATCATAGCGCTTGATGGTTTTTGCAACTGCACTTGAAGAAACTTTCAAAGTTCTTGACATTTTCCGTATTGACTGACCTTCATGTCTTAAAGTAATGATGGACTGTCATTTCTCTTTGCTTATTTGAGCTGTTCTTGCCATAATATGGACTTTTCTTTCCATAATATGGACTTGGTATTTTACCAAATAGGGCTATCTTCTGTATACCCCCCCCCCCACCTTGTCACAACACAACTGATTGGCTCAAATGCATTAAGAAGGAAAGAAATTCCACAAATTAACTTTTAACATGGCACACCTGTTAATTGAAATGCATTCCAGGTGACTGTCTCATGAAGCTGGTTGAGAGAATACCAAGAGCTTGCAAAGCTGTCATCAAGGCAAAGGGTGGCTATTTGAAGAATCTCAAATATAAAATAGATTTTGATTTGTTTAACACTTTTTTGGTTACTACATGATTCCATATGTGTTATATCATAGTTTTGATGTCTTCACTATTATTCTACAATGTAAAAAAATGTAAAGAATAACCCTTGAATGAGTAGGTGTGTCCAAACTTTTGACTGGTAGTGTAAATCCTTCCTCCCTTCTGCCTCTCCTCTCCTCTCCTCTCCTCTCCTCTCCTCTCCTCTCCTCTCCTCTCCTCTCCTCTCCTCTCCTCTCCTCTCC
>CM062505.1:6468561-6473561 GCA_031479575.1 Coregonus ussuriensis | reverse complement strand
ACACACACACACACACACAGGGCCAAAATGCCACCAAATCTATCACACAGTAGTAGTGATCATCAATAGAGCTCCACAGTCAGCCACAGCAGCCTTGTATCAACCATATGGATCTCTACAGATCTGCTGTTGATGTGCTGTTGATGTGCTGTTGATCTGCTGTTGATGTGCTCATCTTCTGATTTAGACCCTGGCTCCTTGGTTCATGCACCTTGGAGGAAGGAAAGCTTTCTCCTTTGTTCATGGACCTTGGAGGAAGGAAAGCTTTCTCCTTTGTTCATGCACCTTGGAGGAAGGAAAGCTTTCTCCTTTGTTCATGCACCTTGGAGGAAGGAAAGCTTTCTCCTTTGTTCATGCACCTTGGAGGAAGGAAAGCTTTCTCCTTTGTTCATGCACCTTGGAGGAAGGAAAGCTTTCTCCTTTGTTCATGCACCTTGGAGGAAGGCGAAGTAGTGACAGCGTTCTTTTCCCCAAAACAACATGGAAGGGCAAAAGGAGGGCAGAGGTCACCAGAAATGCTACTGTGTAGAATTCAGAGGTCACCAGACATGCTACTGTGTAGAAGTCAGAGGTCACCAGAGATGCTACTGTGTAGAATTCAGAGGTCACCAGACATGCTACTGTGTAGAATTCAGAGGTCACCAGACATGCTACTGTGTAGAAGTCAGAGGTCACCAGAGATGCTACTGTGTAGAATTCAGAGGTCACCAGACATGCTACTGTGTAGAATTCAGAGGTCACCAGACATGCTACTGTGTAGAAGTCAGAGGTCACCAGACATGCTACTGTGTAGAAGTCAGAGGTCACCAGAGATGCTATTGTGTAGAAGTCAGAGGTCACCAGACATGCTACTGTGTAGAAGTCAGAGGTCACCAGAGATGCTACTGTGTAGAATTCAGAGGTCACCAGACATGCTACTGTGTAGAATTCAGAAGTCACCAGACATGCTACTGTGTAGAAGTCAGAGGTCACCAGAGATGCTACTGTGTAGAATTCAGAGGTCACCAGACATGCTACTGTGTAGAAGTCAGAGGTCACCAGAGATGCTACTGTGTAGAATTCAGAGGTCACCAGAGATGCTACTGTGTAGAATTCAGAGGTCACCAGACATGCTACTGTGTAGAAGTCAGAGGTCACCAGACATGCTACTGTGTAGAAGTCAGAGGTCACCAGAGATGCTACTGTGTAGAATTCAGAGGTCACCAGACATGCTACTGTGTAGAAGTCAGAGGTCACCAGACATGCTACTGTGTAGAATTCAGAGGTCACCAGACATGCTACTGTGTAGAATTCAGAGGTCACCAGACATGCTACTGTGTAGAAGTCAGAGGTCACCAGAGATGCTACTGTGTAGAATTCAGAGGTCACCAGACATGCTACTGTGTAGAAGTCAGAGGTCACCAGAGATTCTACTGTGTAGAATTCAGAGGTCACCAGACATGCTATTGTGTAGAAGTCAGAGGTCACCAGACATGCTACTGTGTAGAAGTCAGAGGTCACCAGAGATGCTACTGTGTAGAATTCAGAGGTCACCAGACATGCTACTGTGTAGAATTCAGAGGTCACCAGACATGCTACTGTGTAGAAGTCAGAGGTCACCAGACATGCTACTGTGTAGAAGTCAGAGGTCACCAGAGATGCTACTGTGTAGAATTCAGAGTTCACCAGACATGCAACTGTGTAGAATTCAGAGGTCACCAGAGATGCTACTGTGTAGAATTCAGAGGTCACCAGACATGCTACTGTGTAGAATTCAGAGGTCACCAGACATGCTACTGTGTAGAAGTCAGAGGTCACCAGACATGCTACTGTGTAGAAGTCAGAGGTCACCAGAGATGCTACTGTGTAGAATTCAGAGGTCACCAGAGATGCTACTGTGTAGAAGTCAGAGGTCACCAGAGATGCTACTGTGTAGAATTCAGAGGTCACCAGAGATGCTACTGTGTAGAATTCAGAGGTAACCAGACATGCTACTGTGTAGAAGTCAGAGGTCACCAGACATGCTACTGTGTAGAAGTCAGAGGTCACCAGAGATGCTACTGTGTAGAATTCAGAGGTCACCAGACATGCTATTGTGTAGAAGTCAGAGGTCACCAGACATGCTACTGTGTAGAATTCAGAGGTCACCAGACATGCTACTGTGTAGAATTCAGAGGTCACCAGACATGCTACTGTGTAGAAGTCAGAGGTCACCAGACATGCTACTGTGTAGAAGTCAGAGGTCACCAGAGATTCTACTGTGTAGAATTCAGAGGTCACCAGACATGCTATTGTGTAGAAGTCAGAGGTCACCAGACATGCTACTGTGTAGAAGTCAGAGGTCACCAGAGATGCTACTGTGTAGAATTCAGAGGTCACCAGACATGCTACTGTGTAGAATTCAGAGGTCACCAGACATGCTACTGTGTAGAAGTCAGAGGTCACCAGACATGCTACTGTGTAGAAGTCAGAGGTCACCAGAGATGCTACTGTGTAGAATTCAGAGGTCACCAGACATGCTACTGTGTAGAAGTCAGAGGTCACCAGAGATGCTACTGTGTAGAATTCAGAGGTCACCAGACATGCTACTGTGTAGAAGTCAGAGGTCACCAGACATGCTACTGTGTAGAAGTCAGAGGTCACCAGACATGCTACTGTGTAGAAGTCAGAGGTCACCAGAGATGCTACTGTGTAGAAGTCAGAGGTCACCAGACATGCTACAGTGTAGAAGTCAGAGGTCACCAGAGATGCTACTGTGTAGAAGTCAGAGGTCACCAGAGATGCTACTGTGTAGAAGTCAGAGGTCACCAGACATGCTACTGTGTAGAAGTCAGAGGTCACCAGAGATGCTACTGTATAGAAGTCAGAGGTCACCAGACATGCTACAGTGTAGAAGTCAGAGGTCACCAGAGATGCTACTGTGTAGAAGTTAGAGGTCACCAGAGATGCTACTGTATAGAAGTCAGAGGTCACCAGACATGCTACTGTGTAGAAGTCAGAGGTCACCAGACATGCTACTGTGTAGAAGTCAGAGGTCACCAGACATGCTACTGTGTAGAAGTCAGAGGTCACCAGAGATGCTACTGTGTAGAAGTCAGAGGTCACCAGAGATGCTACTGTGTAGAAGTCAGAGGTCACCAGAGATGCTACTGTGTAGAAGTCAGAGGTCACCAGACATGCTACTGTGTAGAAGTCAGAGGTCACCAGACATGCTACTGTGTAGAAGTCAGAGGTCACCAGAGATGCTACTGTGTAGAAGTCAGAGGTCACCAGACATGCTACAGTGTAGAAGTCAGAGGTCACCAGAGATGCTACTGTGTAGAAGTCAGAGGTCACCAGAGATGCTACTGTGTAGAAGTCAGAGGTCACCAGAGATGCTACTGTGTAGAAGTCAGAGGTCACCAGAGATGCTACTGTGTAGAAGTCAGAGGTCACCAGAGATGCTACTGTGTAGAATTCAGAGGTCACCAGACATGCTACTGTGTAGAAGTCAGAGGTCACCAGAGATGCTACTGTGTAGAAGTCAGAGGTCACCAGAGATGCTACTGTGTAGAAGTCAGAGGTCACCAGAGATGCTACTGTGTAGAAGTCAGAGGTCACCAGACATGCTACTGTGTAGAAGTCAGAGGTCACCAGACATGCTACTGTGTAGAAGTCAGAGGTCACCAGAGATGCTACTGTGTAGAAGTCAGAGGTCACCAGACATGCTACAGTGTAGAAGTCAGAGGTCACCAGAGATGCTACTGTGTAGAAGTCAGAGGTCACCAGAGATGCTACTGTGTAGAAGTCAGAGGTCACCAGAGATGCTACTGTGTAGAAGTCAGAGGTCACCAGAGATGCTACTGTGTAGAAGTCAGAGGTCACCAGACATGCTACTGTGTAGAAGTCAGAGGTCACCAGAGATGCTACTGTGTAGAAGTCAGAGGTCACCAGAGATGCTACTGTGTAGAAGTCAGAGGTCACCAGAGATGCTACTGTGTAGAAGTCAGAGGTCACCAGACATGCTACTGTGTAGAAGTCAGAGGTCACCAGACATGCTACTGTGTAGAAGTCAGAGGTCACCAGAGATGCTACTGTGTAGAAGTCAGAGGTCACCAGAGATGCTACTGTGTAGAAGTCAGAGGTCACCAGAGATGCTACTGTGTAGAAGTCAGAGGTCACCAGACATGCTACTGTGTAGAAGTCAGAGGTCACCAGACATGCTACTGTGTAGAAGTCAGAGGTCACCAGAGATGCTACTGTGTAGAAGTCAGAGGTCACCAGACATGCTACAGTGTAGAAGTCAGAGGTCACCAGAGATGCTACTGTATAGAAGTCAGAGGTCACCAGAGATGCTACTGTGTAGAAGTCAGAGGTCACCAGAGATGCTACTGTGTAGAAGTCAGAGGTCACCAGAGATGCTACTGTGTAGAAGTCAGAGGTCACCAGAGATGCTACTGTGTAGAATTCAGAGGTCACCAGACATGCTACTGTGTAGAAGTCAGAGGTCACCAGAGATGCTACTGTGTAGAAGTCAGAGGTCACCAGAGATGCTACTGTGTAGAAGTCAGAGGTCACCAGAGATGCTACTGTGTAGAAGTCAGAGGTCACCAGACATGCTACTGTGTAGAAGTCAGAGGTCACCAGACATGCTACTGTGTAGAAGTCAGAGGTCACCAGAGATGCTACTGTGTAGAAGTCAGAGGTCACCAGACATGCTACAGTGTAGAAGTCAGAGGTCACCAGACATGCTACAGTGTAGAAGTCAGAGGTCACCAGAGATGCTACTGTGTAGAAGTCAGAGGTCACCAGAGATGCTACTGTGTAGAAGTCAGAGGTCACCAGAGATGCTACTGTGTAGAAGTCAGAGGTCACCAGAGATGCTACTGTGTAGAAGTCAGAGGTCACCAGATATGCTACTGTGTAGAAGTCAGAGGTCACCAGAGATGCTACTGAGTAGAAGTTAGAGGTCACCAGAGATGCTACTGTGTAGAAGTCAGAGGTCACCAGACATGCTACTGTGTAGAAGTCAGAGGTCACCA
>CM062505.1:6416061-6463561 GCA_031479575.1 Coregonus ussuriensis | reverse complement strand
GTCTACAACTCGTAAGAGAAAGAGAAACCGTTACAGAGACAGGTGCAGGCATCTAAAGTCCAGTCTTTCACATCAGTATAAAAAAATGATATGTGAGATGTGACTGCTTAGATGCTGTGAGTTCAGCTTATACAGCGAGAGATAGAGAGAGAAAGAGAGAGAGAGAGAGAGAGAGAGAGAGAGAGAGAGAGAGAGAGAGAGAGAGAGAGAGAGAGAGAGAGAGAGAGAGAGAGAGAGAGAGAGAGAGAGAGAGAGAGAGAGAGAGAGAGAGAGAGAGAGAGAGAGAGAGAGAGAGATAGAGAGAGAGAGAGAGAGAGAGAGAGAGAGAGAGGGAGAGAGAGGGGAGAGAGAGAGAGAAAGAAAGACTGAGAGAGCGGGAGAGAGTGTGTCAGAGAAACAGAGAGAGAGAGAGCATGTCAGAGAAACAGAAAGATATATATATATCAATATATACTAAACAAAAATATAAATGCAACATGCAACATGCAACAATTTCAAAGATTTTACTGAGTTACAGTTCATATAAGGAAATCAGTCAATTGAAATAAATACATTTAATAATCTATGGATTTCACATGAGGGCATAGGCCAACCCACTTGGCAGTCATAATCACCCACTGGGGAGCCAGGCCCAGCCGATCAGAATGATTTTATTCCCACAATAGGGCTTTATTACAGACAGAAATGCTCCTCAGCACAAATGCTCACTAACAGGGATGTAAAAAAAATATTGTGCACCAAAGTTGAGAGAAATAAGCTTTTGTGCGTATGGATTTTTAATGTTTTACTTCAGCTCATAAAACATGGGACCAGCACTTTACATGTTGTGTTTATATTTTTGTTCAGTGTATACATACAGTATATATATATACGAGAGAGAGAGAGAGTCTGAGAAATTGAACGAGAGAGACAGTGAAACAGAACGAGAGTCAGAGAAACAGAAAGAGAGAGTCAGAGAAACAGATAGCGAGACAGAGGAACAGAGAGAGAGAGTCAGAGAAACAGAAAGAGAGAGACAGAGAAACAGATAGAGAGACAGAGGAACAGAGAGAGAGAGTCAGAGAAACAGAAAGAGAGAGACAGAGAAACAGAAAGAGAGAGAGTCAGAGAAACAGAAAGAGAGAGAGTCAGAGAAACAGAAAGAGAGAGTCAGAGAAACAGAAAGAGAGAGTCAGAGAAACAGAAAGAGAGAGTCAGAGAAACAGAAAGAGAGAGAGTCAGAGAAACAGATAGCGAGACAGAGAAACAGAAAGAGAGAGAGAGAACGCAAGCTGGAGGATCCCTGAAACCCTGGCCCTCTTTTCCTATAATGTTTGGAGAGTAATAAAACATTTACCCCAGCTGTTTATAGTGACAGTGAGTGGTGGAATGGATTTATGTTTCCATGATGGATGTCAAGGGGTCTGAGTGGGAGTATAGCTAATGCTGCGTGGCTTATATTAAAGCTAGCCTGGCTGCCTCTCACGGGTGTAATATCTGAGTATTGCTGATGCTATGTGGCTAACGCTAGACACGCTAGCCATGCTTCTCACTGATAAAACACTATTCTTCCCCAGACCCGGTGCCAGGATAAAGTGACTAAAGGGGGCACTTGAAATGGATGAGGGGTCTGCTTTCTTTGGGGTTCTTGCATGGGAAATATATTGAATTCTGCTTACATCATGCTATGCCACAATAAACATAACGTTCATATGCAGAGACTTCGAGATCATCGAGTGCTTTTTGAAGTGACGCGTTGGCGCGAGATCTCCGCTGCCTATATCAGCGTAAAATAGGGGCTTTCTAGCAGTCGTAATGACAAAGACTCAGCAGGAGGCAGGCAAGTTGGATTAATTGTTTCATAAATGACAGTGATATATGCAAATATAAGTACAAAGTTCTGACTTCAAAGTGTCAGTGTTCAAAAGAAAAAGCCTTTCTTAACCAATAAAGCACATGTCATGCGCCGTCGTGGATGTGGTGGAGGAGTCAAGTGCAGGAAGCAGAGGTTAGTCCAACAAGACTTTAATAGTGTCCAAAGTAAGTGTACAAGCCCCGACCTCGAAAACACGAAGAGGCGAGGAACATTACGCACACGCGTAAAACACTTCAACAAGGCAAAATAGACACGGAAAAATAAACACGTATCAAACAACGTAGCAACGGACAACAACACACAAAAACCCTAGATTACAACATGGAACTTATAAGACACGTAATCAACACTAAAACAAACACAGGTGTGACAGACAGACCAAAGCAATGGAACACAGAAACATAGAGCGGTGGCAGCTAGTACTCCGGGGACGGCGAACGCCGAAGCCTGCCCGAACCAGGAGGAGGAGCAGCCTCGGCCGAAACCGTGACAGTACCCCCCCCTTGACGCGCGGCTCCAGCCGCGCGCCGACCCCGGCCTCGGGGACGGCCAGGAGGACGCGGACCTGTGCGCGTGGGATGCCCATGGTGAAACTCAGTCAGGAGGGATGGATCTAGTATGTCCCTCCTGGGCACCCAGCACCGTTCCTCCGGACCGTACCCCTCCCACTCCACGAGATACTGGAGACCACTCATCCGGCGTCTCGAGTCCAAGATGGTCCGGACTCTGTACGCCGGGGCCCCCTCGATGTCCAAAGGGGGCGGAGGGGTCTCTCCTATCTCATCCTCTTGGAGTGGGCCAGCTACCACCGGCCTGAGAAGAGACACATGGAACGAGGGGTTAATATTTTTATACTCTATAGGCAGTTGTAATCTGTAACACACCTCGTTCAATCTTCTCAGGACTTTGAAGGGCCCCACAAACCGCCGACCCAGCTTCCGGCAGGGCAGGCGGAGGGGCAGGTTTCGAGTCGAGAGCCAGACTCGATCTCCCGGTGCGTACACCGGTGCCTCACTGCGGTGACGGTCGGCGCTCGCCTTTTGGTGATGGATGGCACGCTGCAGATGGACATGGGCAGCGTCCCATGTCTCTTCCGAGCGCCGAATCCACTCGTCCACCGCAGGGGCCTCGATCTGGCTCTCGTGCCACGGAGCCAGGACCGGCTGATAACCTAAAACACACTGGAAAGGTGTTAAGTTGGTGGAGGAGTGGCGGAGAGAGTTCTGGGCCATCTCTGCCCAGGGGATGAACCTCGACCACTCCTCCGGCCGGTCCCGGCAATAGGACCTCAAAAACCTACCCACATCCTGGTTGACTCGTTCCACCTGCCCATTACTCTCTGGGTGGTACCCCGAGGTAAGGCTTACCGAGACCCCCAACCGTTCCATGAACGCTCCCCAAACTCTGGACGTGAACTGGGGACCTCGGTCAGACACAATATCCTCGGGGACCCCATAGTGCCGGAACACATGGGTAAAGAGAGCCTCAGCGGTTTGTAGGGCAGTAGGGAGACCCGGCATGGGAAGGAGACGACAGGCCTTAGAAAACCGATCCACAACGACCAATATGGTGGTGTTCCCCTGGGAGGGGGGTAGGTCAGTTACGAAATCCACCGATAGGTGGGACCATGGTCGTTGTGGAACGGGCAGGGGATGTAGCTTACCCCTGGGCAAATGTCTAGGCGCCTTACACTGGGCACACACCGAGCAGGAGGAGACATAAACCCTCACATCCCTGGCTAACGTTGGCCACCAGTATTTCATGCTAAGACAGTGCACGGTCCGGCCAATACCTGGATGTCCAGAGGAGGGTGATGTATGAGCCCAATAAATAAGACGATCGCGGACCTCGAGCGGAACGTACGTCCGCCCCACAGGACACGCGGGGGGAGTAGGGTCGGTACGCAGTGCCCGCTCGATTTCCGTATCGACCTCCCATACTACCGGAGCCACCAAACAAGATTCCGGCAATATGGAAGTAGGCTCGTTGGACCTCTCCTCCGTGTCATACCGCCGGGACAGTGCGTCTGCCTTAACATTCTGGGACCCAGGGATGTATGTGATCTTAAAAACAAACCGGGTTAGGAACATATTCCACCTAGCCTGACGAGGGTTCAATCTCCTAGCTGCCCGGATGTACTCCAGGTTACGGTGATCAGTCAGAATGAGAAAAGGGTGTTGAGCCCCCTCAAGCCAATGCCTCCACACCTTTAGGGCTTGGACTACGGCTAACAACTCCCTATCCCCAACATCATAGTTGCGCTCCGCCGAGCTGAGCTTCTTCGAGTAGAAAGCACAGGGGCGGAGTTTAGGTGGCGCGCCGGACCGCTGTGACAGGACTGCCCCAATACCGGTCTCGGACGCGTCCACCTCAACCTGGAATGGTAAAGAGGGATCCGGATGCGCCAGCACCGGAGCCGAGGTGAACAGGTTCTTAAGCTTGATAAATGCCCTGTCCGCCTCAGCCGACCACCGCAAACGAACCGGACCCCCCTTTAGCAGGGACGTAATGGGAGCTGCAACCTGTCCAAAACCCCAAATAAACCTCCGGTAGTAATTAGCAAAACCCAAGAATTGCTGCACCTCTTTTACAGTGGTTGGAGTTTGCCAATTACGCACGGCCGATACCCGGTCTACCTCTATCTCCACACCAGCCGAGGACAACCGATAACCCAAAAAGGAGACGGACTCCTGGAAGAACAGGCATTTCTCTGCCTTGACATACAAGTCATGCTCCAACAGTCTTCTCAATACTCGGCGCACCTGGGCTACATGCTCGGCTCGTGTAGAAGAGTACACCAGGATGTCGTCGATGTAAACTACTACACCCTGCCCATGCATGTCCCGGAAAATCTCGTCAACAAAGGATTGGAAGACTGACGGAGCATTCATTAACCCGTATGGCATGACGAGATACTCGTAATGACCCGAGGTGGTGCTAAATGCTGTCTTCCATTCATCCCCCTCCCTAATGCGCATCAGATTGTACGCGCTCCTGAGATCCAACTTTGTGAAGAATCGCGCTCCGCGTAATGATTCCGTCATCGTCGCAATCAGTGGCAGTGGGTAGCTGTATTTAACTGTGATCTGATTGAGACTACGATAATCAATACACGGGCGCAATCCCCCGTCCTTCTTCTTCACAAAGAAGAAACTCGAGGAGACTGGGGAAGTAGAGGGCCGTATGTATCCCTGTGCCAAGGACTCGGCTATGTATGTCTCCATAGCCGCTGTCTCCTCTTGAGACAGGGGATACACATGACTCCGAGGAAGAGCCGCTCCTGTTTGGAGATTTATCGCACAGTCCCCCTGTCTATGAGGAGGTAGCCGTGCTGCCCTCGATTTGCTAAACACGAGTGCTAAATCCTCATACTCGGGGGGAATGCGCAGTGCGGGCCCCTGGTTCGGACTCTCTACCGAGGTCGCCCCTACGGAAACACCTAGACATCTCCCTACACACTGAGCAGACCACTCCATAAGAGCCCTCTGTTGCCACGATATAGTAGGATCATGGGTGCTCAACCAGGGAAGGCCCAACACCACGGGATACGCAGGAGAGTCAATCAGATAAAACTGAATGCTCTCCTCATGACCCCCCTGCGTCGTCATAGTCAGTGGTGCTGTTACCTCCCTGATTAGGCCCGACCCCAACGGCCGGCTGTCTAGTGCGTGGACAGGAAATGGATTGTCTACCGGCCGAAGGGGAATCCTTAACCTACTACAAAATGCCCGATCAATAAAGTTCCCAGCTGCGCCTGAATCTACTAGCGCCTTATGCTGGGAATGAGGTGCCACCTGTGGAAACCTCACAGGAATGCTCATGTGACCAACAGAGAGCTCTGGGTGAGTGGAGCGTCTACTCACCTGAAATGACTCCCCAGTGCGTGGCCTGTTGTCACCTCTCCCAGGAGACCCTCCCCAGCACCTGGCCGCAGTGTGTCCTCCACGACCGCAGGTGGTGCAGTGGATGGCCCCCCTCGGGTTCCCTCTCCTCCTCTCTCTAGCGCCAGCACCCCCTAGCTCCATGGGAATCGACTCGGGGGCGCTGGAGGGTGGACTGGACGACCCCCACTCGGGACGTCCGCGGGTAGCCAGCAGGGTATCCAGACGGATGGAAACGTCCACCAACTGGTCAAACGACAGGTTGGTGTCCCTGCAGGCCAGCTCCCTACGAACGTCCTCGCGTAGACTACATCGGTACTGGTCGATGAGGGCCCTCTCATTCCACCCCGCATCCGCCGCTAGTGTCCGGAACTCCAGTGAGAACTCCTGTGCGCTCCTCCTCCCCTGTCGGAGGTGGAATAGACGCTCTCCCGCCGCTTTCCCCTCAGGGGGATGATCGAAAACAGTCCTGAAGCGGCGAGAGAACTCCGCGTAGGTGATGGTAGCGGCGTCTATTCCCCTCCATTCGGCGTTGGCCCATTCCAACGCTTTGCCGGAGAGACAGGAGATGAGGGCGGAGACGCTCTCGTATCCCGAGGGCGCCGGGTGTATAGTGGCAAGGTACAGTTCTACCTGCAGAAGGAATCCCTGACACCCGGCTGCAGAACCGTCATATGCCCTCGGGAGTGAGAGCCGAATGCCACTGGGTTCCGGCACTGAGAGAGGAGGACTGGCCGTTGGTGATGCGATGTTGTAAGGGTCCTCAGAGTTCACCAAACGGCGCAGGGTGTTGGACACCTTGTCCATAGCGGTCCCGAGTTGCTGGATCATGGCGTCCTGGAAATTGATCAGGTCCAGCAGGGATTCGGGAGACGCCGCTGATCCTGCTGACTCCATGATGGTGTGTTGTTCTGTCATGCGCCGTCGTGGATGTGGTGGAGGAGTCAAGTGCAGGAAGCAGAGGTTAGTCCAACAAGACTTTAATAGTGTCCAAAGTAAGTGTACAAGCCCCGACCTCGAACACACGAATAGGCGAGGAACATTACGCACACGCGTAAAACACTTCAACAAGGCAAAATAGACACGGAAAAATAAACACGTATCAAACAACGTGGCAACGGACAACAACACACAAAAACCCTAGATTACAACATGGAACTTATAAGACACGTAATCAACACTAAAACAAACACAGGTGTGACAGACAGACCAAAGCAATGGAACACAGAAACATAGAGCGGTGGCAGCTAGTACTCCGGGGACAGCGAACGCCGAAGCCTGCCCGAACCAGGAGGAGGAGCAGCCTCGGCCGAAACCGTGACAGCACAGGTGGCTTCCATCAATGTAATTGTCTGCATCATTTCCAATCCCCCATATATATTTTTGGGAAATATCTATATACACTACCAGTCAAAGGTTTGGACACATCTACTCATTTAAGGGTTTTTCTTTATTTTTATAATTTTTTACATTGTAGAATAATAGTGATGACATCAAAACTATGAAATAACACATATGGAATCATGTAGTAAATAAAAAAGTGTTAAACAAATCAAAATATATGTTATATTTGCGATTCTTCAAATAGCCACCCTTTGCCTTGATGACAGCTTTGCACACTCTTGGCATTCTCTCAACCAGCTTCATGAGGTAGTCACCTGGAATGCATTTCAATTAACAGGTGTGCCTTGTTAAAAGTTAATGTATGGAATTTATTTCCTTCTTAATGCGTTTGAGCCAATCAGTTGTGTTGTGACAAGGTAGGGGGGGGTATACAGAAGATAACCCTATTTGGTAAAAGACCACGTCCATATTATGGCAAGAACAGCTCAAATAAGCAAAGAGAAACGACAGTCCATCATTACTTTAAGACATGAAGGTCAGTCAATACAGAACATTTCAAGAACTTTGAAAGTTTCTTCAAGTGCAGTTGCAAAAACCATCAAGCGCTATGATGAAACTGGCTCTCATGAGGACCGCCACAGGAATGGAAGACCCAGAGTTATCTCTGCTGCAGAGGATAAGTTCATTAGAGTTACCAGCCTCAGAAATTGCAGCCCAAATAAATGCTTCAAAGAGTTCAAGTCACAGACACATCTCAACGTCAACTGTTCAGAGGTGATTGTGTGAATCAGGCCTTCATCAAATCAAATTGTATTTGTCACATGCGCCGAATACAACAGGTGTAGACCTTACAGTGACTTACAAGCCCTTAAACAACAAAGCAGTTTTATGAAAGAATACCAAAACAAATAATACGAAATAAAAGTAACAAATAATTAAAGAGCAGCAGTAAAAAGAACAATAGCGAGGCTATATACAGGGGGTACCGGTACAGAGTCAATGTGCGGGGGGCACCGGCTAGTCGAGGTAATTGAGGTAATATCTAGGTGGAGTTATTAAAGTGACTAAACAAACAGAGAGTAGCAGCAGTGTAAAAGGGGGAGGGGGGGGGGGGGGGGGGGGGCTTCCTCTGACACCGCCTGGTATAGAGGTCCTGGATGGTAGGAAGCTTGGCCCCAGTGATGTACTGGGCCGTACACACTACCCTCTGTAGTGCCTTGCGGTCAGAGGCCGAGCAGTTGCCCTACCAGGCAGAGATGCAACCAGTCAGGATGCTCTCGATGGTGCAGCTGTAGAACCTTTTGAGGATCTGAGGACCCATGCCAAATCTTTTCAGTCTCATTAAGGGGAATAGGTTTTGTCGTGAATGTGTGGAGCGCAATAGAGATTGCATCATCTGTGGATCTGTTGGGGCGGTATGCAAATTGGAGTGGGTCTAGGATTTCTGGGATAATGGTGTTTTCTGTGAGCCATGACCAGCCTTTCAAAGCACTTCATGGCTACAGACGTGAGTGCTACGGGTCGGTAGTCGTTTAGAAAGGTTACCTTAGTGTTCTTGGGCACAGGGACTATGGTGGTCTGCTTGAAACATGTTGGTATTACAGACTCAGACAGGGAGAGGTTGAAAATGACAGTGAAGACACTTGCCAGTTGGTCAGCGCATGCTCGGAGTACACGTCCTGGTAATCTGTCTGAATGTTGACCTGTTTAAAGGTCTTACTCACATCGGCTACAGAAAGTGTGATCACACAGTCGTTCGGAACAGCTGAAGCTCTCATGCATGTTTCAGTGTTACTTGCCTCAAAGCTGTGTTTGGCTGTGTTCGTCCGTATCTCTCTAGCTGTGTTTGGCTGTGTTCTGGTGTGTATGTAGTTTTGCTGTGTTTGTTTGTGTTTTTCTCTGGGATGCAGCTTGCTGCTGAGACACTTCCTGTTGATTGTCCCCATCCTGTCTCAGGGTGCATCACTGTGATGTAACATTACATATTGTTTACCATCGCCACGGGAACTCAAGGTGAGCTATATTTAAAACCAGGGGTGTGAATGTAGCTTTGACCTCTGACCTCTGATGTGGGGAGACTTCCGCTTTGGTCTAATTTATCTCAGAACACTCCATTCCTAAATAAATAGGCTTAGGACTGAATTGGTTGACATTACAGAGAAACTGCAGAGATAAATCAGCCAGTTGTGTGTGAGTGTTACTGGCTCACTCTATACATAAAGCTTTTTTGTCATTAATTGGGGGGGGGGGGGGGGGGTTTCTGAAGAGACTGGAACCGTAGCTATTGTTGTGTCTTCTCCGAGCGTCAATCTCTCATCATAACCTGCAGAGAAATTCCACAAATTATATTTTAAGAAGGCACACCTGTTAATTTAAATGCATTCCAGGTGACCACATCATGAAGCTGGTTGAGAGAATGCCAAGAGTGTGCAAAGATGTCTGGAAGAAAGACGATTGTTTGTTTTTAGTTCTCTCCCCAATGTTTAGAGGAAGTCTGAAATCCAGACATAGCCACTTTGGAACAGAATTGGGACACATGGCATGAATACTGCACCATAGCAACACATTTGAGAAGTTTGACTCCAGCCCAGCAGCTATATCAGTCTAGTCTAGTGTCTGTTATTCCTCATATCTCACCATCATTAAGCTTCTCATAAATAACAGTCAAGGAAAATGAATGTTGTCTACCGGCAAATATACAGTATTCAGTGTGCGAATTTCTAAACGTTTGATGCTCTCTTCCTCTTGCATTTGTTGAAGAAAAAAAGGACAATGTTCAAGCCTCACATAACACAGGTTTAGACAGTAAGGGTTAATGTGAGAGACGTGGACCTGTTTCTAAATAAATAGGTCATTTAGCAGACGCTCTCATCCAGAGCGACTTACAGGAGCAATTAGGGTTAAGTGCCTTGCTCAAGGGCACATCGACAGATTTTTCACCTAGTCGGCTTGGGGGTTAGAACCAGCAACCTTTCGGTTACTGGTACAACGCTCTTAACTACTAAGCTACCTGCCGCCCCTACAAGTTACACACTTTGCATTGCGAGCCCACAGTGAGCCCTCCAACCATTGTTAACCCCAGCCAACTTGCAGCTTGCAAACACTATTCTTTGATGGGGATCACTCACTTCTGGCTCTGGAATGAGTGTAAGGATCTCCAGAAATGTAGCAGAAGGCACTAGGGATTTCACACACATACTGTACAAGCACAGACACATGCATATACACACCCATCTCCAGCTGTGTGTCCTCTGAGAGTCTTATTTCACACTGTCTTCGACATGCTTCGTGCTTGAGTGTGAGAAAGAGAGAGACAGACGGACAATATTAAGGGAGAGAGAGAGAGAGAGAGAGAGAGAGAGAGAGAGAGAGGGGGGGGGGCAGAGAGAGAGAGAGAGAGAGAGGGAGACAGAGAGAGAGAGAGAGAGAGAGAGAGAGACAGAGAGACAGAGAGAGAGAGAGAGAGAGAGACAGAGAGAGAGAGAGAGAGACAGAGAGAGAGAGAGAGAGAGAGAGAGAGAGAGAGAGAGAGAGAGAGAGAGAGAGAGAGAGAGAGAGAGAGAGAGAGAGAGAGAGAGAGAGAGAGAGAGACAGAGAGAGAGAGAGAGAGAGAGTGAGCTCAGCAGGATATAGTAGACTAGGCAGTCCAGCGTTCAGTCAGCCCTGTGCCAACTAACTGCTGTTAAAACAACCAGAATGGGGGTACAGACACCCACTCCCCCTCCATCACGGGCCTGTTCCCCCAAGACCCCAGCAGCTTCCTCGCTCATCTTTTCTTACCCCTCTCCTCCTCTCCTCCCCACTCCTCCCTTCCTTTCTGATGTCCGTGTCTGATGTTTGTTGTGGAACTTCAAGCCTCCTCCAACAATGCAGTGGTTGTGTTTGTTCTGTTCTTGGAGTGAGGAGGATAGAGGAGGATAGTTGTTTTTGGTCAGTAATCAGCATGCTACTGTAGTTGGGGGAGGACGGAAGCAACGGTTTTAATAGACAGGATGGAAGCTGTATTTCATGGTTTTAATAGACAGGATGGAAGCTGTATTTCATGAATGTTTTTATTTTAAACCAGGATAGTCCTCCTCTCTTTCACACTCCTTTTTTACCCCTAATTTACATGGTTTTATCTGTCTTTTGCATGGTTTTACCTCTCTTGTACATGGTTTTATATATCGGAAGGTCACTGGTTCGAATACCCGAGCCGACAAGGTGAAAAATGTGTCCATGTGCCCGTGATCAAGGCACTTAACCCTAATTTGCTCCAGGGGCGCCATACTACTATGACTGACCCTGTAAAACAGCACATTTCTGGGTGATTTGAAAAGTCATAGTCAATCAATCAATAATATAATAATGCTCTTAGCAAAAAAATCTATCTTTAATTTTCAATCTGTAGAAACTACGAGAATAGAAAAGTTCAGAAATGTTGTGAATCATCACAGCACAGTGGAAAAATATATGGTAGCTAGAAATAAAAACGGGATGGTCTTCAGAGATAGATGGGAGGGGTTGAGGGTAGCTGAAGGCTGGGACTAAAAACAAACAAAAGATAACTAATGTAAAATCTACTGTCCGTAATATACTGTTTGGAAAGTATTCAGATCCCTTGACTTTTTCCACATTTTGTTACGTTACAGCCTTATTCTAAAAAGGATTAAATTCATAAAAATCCTCAGCAATCTACACACAATACCCCATAATGACTAAGCGAAAACAGGATTTTAGATATGTTCGCTAATAATAAAAAAAAATAAAAAAAACAGAAACACCTTATTTACATAAGTATTCAGACCCTTTGCTATGAGACTCAAACTGGAGCTCAGGTGCATCCTGTTTCCATTGATCATCCTTGAGATGTTTCTACAACTTCATTGGATTCCACCTGTGGTAAATTCAATTGATTTGACATGATTGGGAAAGGCACACACCTGTCTATATAAGGTCCCATAGTTGACCGCGCATGTCAGAACAAAAACCAAGCCATGAGGTCGAAGGAATTGTCCGTGGAGCTGTGTCGAGGCACAGATCTGGGGAAGGGTACCAAAAAATGTCTGCAGCATTGAAGGTCCCCAAGAACACAGTGGCCTCCATCATTCTTCAATGGAAGAAGTTTGGAACTACAAAGACTCTTCCTAGAGCTGACCACCTGGCCAAACTGAGCAATCGGGGGAGAAGGGCCTTGGTCAGGGAGGTGACCAAGAACCAGATGATCTCTCTGACAGAGCTCTAGAGTTCCTCTGTGGAGATGGGAAAACCTGCCAAAAGGACAAGCATCTTTGCATCACTCCACCAATCAGGCCATTATGGTAGAGTGGCCAGACGGAAGCCTCTCCTCAGTAAAAGGCACATGACAGCCCGCTTGGAGTTTGCCAAAAGGCACCTAAAGACTCTCAGACCATGAAAAACAAGATTATCTGGTCTGAGAAACCAAGATTGAACTCTTTGGCCTGAATGCCAAGCGTCACTTCTGGAGGAAACCTGGCACCATCCCTGCGTTGAAGCGTGGTGGTGGCAGCATCATGCTGTGGGGATGTTTTTCAGCTGCATGGACTGGGAGACTAGTCAGGATCGAGGAAAAGATGAGCGGCGCAAAGTACAGAGAGATCCTTGATGAAAACCTGCTCCAGAGTACTCAGGACCTCAGACTGGGGAGAAGGTTCACCTTCCAACAGGACAACGACCCTAAGCACACAGCCAAGACAACGCAGAAGTGGCTTCGGGACAAGTCTCTGAATGTCCTTGAGTGGCCCAGCCTGAGCCTGGACTTGAACCAGATCTAACATCTCTGGAGATACCTGAAAATAGCTGTGCATCAACGCTCCCCATCCAACCTGACAGAGCTTGAGAGGATCTGCAGAGAAGAATGGGAGAAACTCCTCAAATACAGGTGTGCCATGCTTGTAGCGTCATACCCAAGAAGACTCGAGGCTGTAATCGCTGCCAAAGGTGCTTCAACAAAGTACTGAGTAAAGGGTCTGAATACTTATGTAAATGTGATATTTCCTTCTTTTTTTAAAAGAAATTAGCAGAAAATGTCAAAAATCCTGTTTTTGCTTTGTTGTTATGGGGTATTGTGTGTGGATTGATCAGGTAAAAAAAAGATTTAATCAATGTTTGAATAATGCTGTAACCTAACAAAATGTGGAAAAAGTCAATGGGTCTGAATACTTTCCGAAGGCACTGTATATAGTATGTATAAGCTGGAAGTAGAAGCCAAAGTATTGTTGTCCATTTCCAATTAGGGGCGAGGTTTGGGGAAAATAATAAAGAAGAACATATATTTAAAAAAATATTTAAAATAATATGCAGTGGGGAGAACAAGTATTTGATACACTGCCGATTTTGCAGGTTTTCCTACTTACAAAGCATGTAGAGGTCTGTAATTTTTATCATAGGTACACTTCAACTGTGAGAGATTGAATCTAAAACAAAAATCCAGAAAATAACATTGTATGATTTTTAAGTAATTAATTTGTAGTTTATTGCATGACATAAGTATTTGATCACCTACCAACCAGTAAGAATTCCGGCTCTCACAGACCTGTTATTTTTTTTTAAAGAAGCCCTCCTGTTCTCCACTCATTACCTGTATTAACTGCACCTGTTTGAACTCGTTACCTGTATAAAAGACACCTGTCCACACACTCAATCAAACAGACTCCAACCTCTCCACAATGGCCAAGACCAGAGAGCTGTGTAAGGACATCAGGGATAAAATTGTTGACCTGCACAAGGCTGGGATGGGCTACAGGACAATAGGCAAGCAGCTTGGTGAGAAGGCAACAACTGTTTGCGCAATTATTAGAAAATGGAAGAAGATCAAGATGACGGTCAATCACCCTCGGTCTGGTGCTCCATGCAAGATCTCACAAAAATATAGCTTTTTGGTCTAAACTCCACTCGCCGTGTTTGGAGGAAGAAGAAGGATGAATACAACCCCAAGAACACCATCCCAACCGTGAAGCATGGAGGTGGAAACATCATTATTTGGGGATGCTTTTCTGCAAAGGGGACAGGACGACTGCACCGTATTGAGGGGAGGATGGATGGGGCCATGTATCGTGAGATGTTGGCCAACAACCTCCTTCCCTCAGTAAGAGCATTGAAGATGGGTCGTGGCTGGGTCTTCCAGCATGACAACGACCCGAAACACACAGCCAGGGCAACTAAGGAGTGGCTCCGTAAGAAACATCTCAAGGTCCTGGAATGGCCTAGCCAGTCTCCAGACCTGAACCCAATAGAAAATCTTTGGAGGGAGCTGAAAGTCCGTATTGCACAGCGACAGCCCCAAAACCTGAAGGATCTGGAGAAGGTCTTTATGGAGGAGTGGGCCAAAATCCCTGCTGCAGTGTGTGCAAACCTGGTCAAGACCTACAGGAAACGTATGATCTCTGTAATTGCAAACAAAGGTTTCTGTACCAAATATTAAGTTCTGCTTTTCTGATGTATCAAATACTTATGTCATGCAATAAAATGCAAATTAATTACTTAAAAATCATACAATGTGATTTTCTGGATTTTTGATTCCGTCTCTCACAGTTGAAGTGTACCTATGATAAAAATTACAGACCTCTACATGCTTTGTAAGTAGGAAAACCTGCAAAATCGGCAGTGTATCACATACTTGTTCTGCCCACTGTATATATTTAAAAATATATATACACTACCAGTCAAAAGTTTGGACACACCTACTCATTCAAGGGTTTTTCTATATTTTTTACTATTTTTTTTACATTGTAGAATAATAGTGAAGACATCAAAACTATGAAATAACACATGTGAAATCATGTAGTAACCAAAAAAGTGTTAAACAAATCAAAATATATTTTATATTTGAGATTCTTCAAATAGCCACCCTTTGCTTTGCACACTCTTGGCATTCTCTCAACCAGCTTCATGAGGTAGTCACCTGGGATGAATTTCAATTAACAGGTGTGCCTTCTTAAATGTTAATCTGTGGAATTTATTTCCTTCTTAATGCATCTGAGACAATCAGTTGTGTTTTGACAAGGTAGGGGGGGTATACAGAAGATAGCCCAATTCCGTAAAAGACCACGTCCATATTATGGCAAGAACAGCTCAAATAAGCAAAGAGAAATGACAGTCCATCATTACTTTAAGACATGAAGGTCAGTAAATACGGAATATTTCAAGAACTTTGAAAGTTTCTTCAAGTGCAGTCACAAAAACCATCAAGCGCTATGATGAAACTGGCTCTCATGAGGACCGCCACAGGAATGGAAGACCCAGAGTTAACTCTGCTGCAGAGGATAAGTTCATTAGAGTTACCAACCTCAGAAATTGCAGCCTAAATAAATGCTTCACAGAGTTCAAGTCACAGACACATCTCAACATCAACTGTTCAGAGGGGACTCTATGAATCAGGCCTTCATGGTCAAATTGCTGCAAAGAAACCACTACTAAAGGACACCAATAAGAAGAAGAGACCTGCTTGGGCCAAGAAATACGAGCAATAGACATTAGACCGGTGAAAATGTGTCCTTTGGTCTGGATTCCAAATGTGAGATTTCTGGTTCCAACCGTGGTGTCTTTGTGAGACGCGGTGTGGGTGAACGGATGATCTCTGCATGTGTATTTCCCACCGTAAAGCATGGAGGAGGAGGTGTTATGGTGTGGGGGTGCTTTGTTGGTGACACTGTTTGTGATTTATTTAGAATTCAAGGCACACTTAACCAGCATGGCTACCATGGCATTCTGCAGTGATACGCCATCCAATCTGGTTTGGGCTTAGTGGGACTATCATTTGTTTTTCAACAGGACAATGACCCAACACACCGCCAGGCTGTGTAAGGGCTATTTGACCAAGAAGGAGAGTGATGGAGTGCTGCATCAGATGACCTGGCCTCCACAATCCCCCGACCTCAACCCAATTGAGATGGTTTGGGATGAGTCGGACAGCAGAGTGAAGGAAAA
The DNA here is from genome assembly GCA_031479575.1 of Coregonus ussuriensis. Classification (NCBI taxonomy): domain Eukaryota; kingdom Metazoa; phylum Chordata; class Actinopteri; order Salmoniformes; family Salmonidae; genus Coregonus; species Coregonus ussuriensis. Next base: position 6,447,553 of record CM062505.1, on the reverse strand, counting down.
GCAGCCAACAAGTGCTCAGCATATGTGGGAACTCCTGTTGGAAAAACATTCCAGGTGAAGCTGGTTGAAAGAATGCCAAGAGTGTGCAAAGCTGTCATCAAGGCAAAGGGTGGTTATTTGAAGAATTCTTTTAACACATTTTTGATTACTACCTGATTCCATATGTGTTATTTCATAGTTTTGATGTCTTCACTATTATTCTACAATTTAGAAAATAGTCAAATTAAAGAAAAACCCTTCAATGAGTAGGTGTGTCCAACCTTTTGACTGGTACTGTATATTGGGGATTGGAAATGAATCTTTGCACCTATCCGGTGTATGTGACAATAAAAGTAATCCCTAGTGCACATGGTTTTATCTGTCTTTTACAGTGTTTTATCTATATTTTACAGTGTTCTATCTATATTTTACAGTGTTTTATCTATATTTTACATGGTTTTATCTGTCTTTTACAGTGTTTTATCTATATTTTACAGTGTTTTATCTATATTTTACATGGTTTTATCTATCATTTAAAGGGTTTTATCCAGAGCCATGTATTTAGAGAGTTGGGCCAATGCGGTTTCTGCATTAACATGACACTATCCAGTGCAATTACGATTAAAGTGCTCCAGGGTGCATTGACAGATTTTTTTTCACCTAGTCGACTCAGGGATTCAAACCAGCGACCTTTTGCTTACTGGCACAACACTCTTAACCACCAGGCTACGTGTGTCAGCCATGTTAGCTTCCCATTAACATTACATGGGGAATATTTAAACAGTGCTATGTAACTGAATGTCTAGAATTATAGAACAATATTCAACATTCTAAAAGTTGGCCTAACTGTAAATATATGGGTCTGGTTTTACCCATCTTGAACAATGTTTTTCAGGCTGTATGCAAGGTACTGAGTTTCCCTAATATAAATAGACTACTGTAGCTTTACTGAAAGGTTATTCTGTAGGTCCGTGACCTCTATTGCCCATATTGTCATTATTATTGTTATGTCTCGCCATCTGGTTGAGCGGCTAGACGGGCACCAGACCTACGATCACCATGTCCTTGTTCTGCTCCTCCAATGCCTTGGGGTCAAGGGTAATGGAACTCATTTACCACATCGATGATGAAGCTCATTTACAGTACAGTATAAAAGCAGGGCTAGCTAGATAGAGAGATAGATAGAGTGCTTAAGGCACTTGACATTTTAAGGCAGAGAAACGTGTCACCCACCACCGGTGTGTAACCCTTCGCTTCACTTAGATTGTAACCTTCACCTTCACTTACTGATGATCCATGATGCCAACAAGGGTAAAAGCCAATTTATGCATGATCCGAAAATGTGGTCGGAGACGCCGTATGGAGGGTGTGACGCAATTGCAGAAGCCTCCGGAAAGCACGCAGAGGTCAAATTGAGCTCTGTACCGCATCGCTGTGCGCCTCCCAAATTGTGTAACAATGTGGAGGGCTCCGTATAGCGCAATATAGCTCTGCATTGACATGATTGGTTAACGGTAGGTGGGGGCGGGAGCTGCAGTATAAACACAAACTCACTTCCTTGACAACTTCCTTCACAACCGCTCTGCCCTGACTCTGCCCTGCAGAGCCCTTTTTGGGTCATGTCCATTTTCAATTCAGGAAGTAAACTGAAATTCCAATGACCTATTGAAAAGCAATTAGTCAAATTGGAATTGGAATTTCAGTTCACTTCTTCATTCCATGCAGCCAACATCTCTGTGCGTGAGGCTATGAGGACCAATCGACACCAAGCAGCTCTGCAGGGAAGCTGTTCTTGTTTTAACAGCAGCAGAGCAAGTTCAAAGCAGGTTTTATTGGGTAATAATGTACAAACTGAAGGTGTGTGTGTGTGTATGACTCTGTACCGGTACCCCCTGTATATATCCTCGCTACTGTTATTTTACTGCTGCTCTTTAATTATTGTTATGATTATTATTATTGTTATTCTTTTTTTTATTTTTTTTTGGTATTCTTTCTTAAAACTGCTTTGTTGGTTAAGGGCTTGTAAGTAAGCATTTCACTGTTGTATTCGGCGCATGTGACAAATACAATTTGATTTGATTTGATGTGTGTGTGTGTGTGTGTGTGTGTGTGTGTGTGTGTGTGTGTGTGTGTGTGTGTGTGTGTGTGTGTGTGTATGAGCTTTCTAGCCAGATCAGGGACGGCCCATTTTGGTATGTGTATGACACAGCATGATCAATGAACCATCACTACAGCTCAACTGCAGCTCTCACTCTCCATCATTTATCTGGGTGGAAGTCCTGCTCTTGCCTGGTAAACAACACTGAGGCCTCATTGTTTTAATGATGAGTGCAGCATTCAGTCTGGTTAAAAGACCTCCAGACCCTCACAACCAGCCAGGCTGGAGCTTGCGTTGGGGCTGGAGTGAGTGTGTGTGTGTGTGTGTGTGTGTGTGTGTGTGTGTGTGTGTGTGTGTGTGTGTGTGTGTGTGTGTGTGTGTGTGTGTGCGTGTGTGCTTGTGGAGCTGGAGCTGTTCTGTTCATAAGGGTGAATAAAGGGCCTTCGCGTGCCAACTGCACATCATACTGAAGTTAATTTGTCCTTTGTACAAACAACAGGAGGGAGGAAGGAAAGAGAGAGAGTTACATTGAGAAAATGAGGGAATATGGAGAGAGAGAGAGAGAGGGAGGGAGAGAGAGAGAGTTACATTGAGAAAATGAGGGAATATGGAGAGAGAGAGAGATTGCATCATTAACATGCGCCTCACTCTCCTCAAGCCACACCCCCTTTTCCCATTCCACTCAACTAATTAGCTTTGCTCTATATCACGATGGCGATACAAAAATATAAACGCAACATGCAACGATTTTACTGAGTTACAGTTCATATAAGGAAATCAGTCAATTGAAATAAATTCATTAGAGAGAAATAACATGGATTTCTTTTTAAAATAAGCTTTTTGTGCACATGGAACATTTCTGGGATATTTTATTTCACCTCATGAAACATGGGACCAACACTGTTGCGTTCATATTTTTGTTCAGTTTATATCACAATGGCTATACAGAACCTTTGAACTACATCACCATGGCTATACAGAACCTTTGAACTACATCACCATGGCTACACAGAACCTTTGATCTACATCACCATGGCTACACAGAACCTTTGATCTACATCACCATGGCTATACAGAACCTTTGATCTACATCACCATGGCTATACAGAACCTTTGATCTAAATCACCATGGCTATACAGAACCTTTGATCTAAATCACCATGGCTATACAGAACCTTTGATCTACATCACCATGGCTATACAGAACCTTTGATCTAAATCACCATGGCTATACAGAACCTTTGATCTACATCACCATGGCTATACAGAACCTTTGATCTACATCACCATGGCTATACAGAACCTTTGATCTACATCACCATGGCTATACAGAACCTTTGATCTACATCACCATGGCTATACAGAACCTTTGATCTACATCACCATGGCTATACAGAACCTTTGATCTACATCACCATGGCTATACAGAACCTTTGATCTACATCACCATGGCTACACAGAACCTTTGAACTACATCACCATGGCTATACAGAACCTTTGATCTACATCACCATGGCTATACAGAACCTTTGATCTACATCACCATGGCTATACAGAACCTTTGATCTACATCACCATGGCTATACAGAACCTTTGATCTAAATCACCATGGCTACAGACACCCTGTTACTCTGCTTCCTCTCCCTTCATTACCTTCTCTCTCTCTCTCTCTCTCTCTCTCTCTCTCTCTCTCTCTCTCTCTCTCTCTCTCTCTCTCTCTCTCTCTCTCTCTCTCTCTCTCTCTCTCTCTCTCTCTCTCTCTCTCTCTCTCTCTCTCTCTCTCTCTCTCTCTCTCTCTCTCTCTCTCTCTCTCTCTCTCTCTCTCTCTCTCTCTCTCTCTCTCTCTCTCTCTCTCTCTCTCTCTCTCTCTCTCTCTCTCTCTCTCTCTCTCTTCCTCCTTTCTCAGCCTTGCCTCCCTTCTTACCCTCCCTCTATCCGTTCTCAGCCTCATGCCTTACCTCTGTGCCTGGGAGTGGAATTCTGGGAACATGTTTCCATGTGAATGGCGGAGGGCTGCGAAGGGGTGTGACGCCACGGCATTGTTCCCGTGGCGAGGAAAGGAACCGTGAGCCGTGAGGCCAATTCCTGTCCACTCCAAAAAAATAGCACTTTCTCACACTGCTTTCCTTCCTCCCTCCCTCCCTCCACAGGCCAGGCTGGGCCGTTACAAAACAACCCCAGAGTACAGAGCCTGGTGGAGAGAGAGAAAGAGAGAGAGAGAGAGAGAGAGAGAGAGAGAGAGAGAGAGAGAGAGAGAGAGAGAGAGAGAGAGAGAGAGAGAGAGAGAGAGACAGAGAGAGAGAGAGACAGAGAGCGAGAGAGAGACAGAGGGAGAGAGCGAGAGCGAGAGAGAGAGAGAGAGAGACAGAATGAGTGGAGGAAGCAGTGTTGTTTCAATGTGTTTCTGCAGACTGTTTATGGGCCATTCAGAACAAACCAAGACGTGAAGAAGGACATCCCCAGCCGCTACAGAGGGCCCAGCGTGTGTGTGTGTGTAGAGGCATCATGCCCATAGGGTGCACAAGGGAACGTGCCCCTTCAGGTTTGTTGTGGGAACAAAGCCATACATTTCTTGACCGGTAAAACTGAACGTTTTCTGAGAACAGAAGTGAAAATTTTGCCTGTTCTGGGAATGTTTATTTTTAGGTTGCAGGGAGGTTCTGAGAACATTTTACTCTGGTTCCTTTAAAGTTTTCCTGGGAGGTTTTATTAACGCTTTGAGAACGGAAATTATAGGTTATTTTGAGTTTTTTTAATAAGTTCCTTAAAACTTTAACTGAATGTAGGACTTAACAACACTGCCAGCCTATTTTGGGCTAACTTTTTTGAATTCCAAGCACATATAGAAATTAATTTCCTTAGGGATTAATCATGCAATCCACCAGGATGGAGCTAGCATGTTTTTTTACACATACAAAGCTGTTCATTTTAGTCTATTCAAACAGACTCCATTTCAAAGGAAACAAGAACTCACTAAGATCACACTTAACAAGATAGAGCATAGATGCTGAGAACAGAATGTATAGTTTTTAAATAACATTCTTAGAATGTTCTCTGAACGCAGGGCTGGCTCCAGGCATAAGCCACATAATCGGTTGCCCAGGGGCGCTGATCTCCAGGGGGCCCACATTTATTTTATTAGTCACTCTCACTCAGATATCATTAACATTGTCACGCCCTGGCTCTGGGAACATTTGTATGTTAAGCCAGGGTGTGAGTTTCATTTGTATTCTATGTGTTCTATTTCTATGTTGGCCAGTGTGGTTCTCAATCAGAGGCAACAAGTGTCAGCTGTGGCTGGTTGTCTCTGATTGGGAACCACATTTAAACTGGCTGTTTTCCCACAGTAGTTGTGGGATCTTGTTTCTAGTTGGTTTGTGTTAGACCGTGAACTGTCACGTTATCGTTTTGTTGTTTTGATTCATAATATCGCTAAATAAAGAGTATGTTCGTCTGCAACGCTGCGTCTTGGTCCTCATCTGTTCCCGACGATCGTGACAGAAGATCCCACCAAATCTGGACCAAGCAGCGTGTCAGCGTGTCCAGGAGCCATCGCCAGGGGAGTCGCTAGCAGATCTCCGTGGCAACCTCGACTGGGTCAAGCCTAATGAAGAGCAGAGAGGGTGGACTTGGGAACAGTGGAGGAAGAGTCTCGACTGGGTCAAGCCAAATGAGGAGCAGAAGGGCTGGAGTTGGAAGCAGAAGAGCGAGTGTTGGGCGAGAACTATAGAGGCCTGGCCCACGGGGAAGAGAGACCCCCAGAATTTTTTTAGGGGGGGGGGGGGAGGCTCACGCCGTGGACGACGGGGCAGCAGGAGGCCGCGAGGGAGCGGTCCAGCGGGTGTGCAGAGGAGGCCGCCAGGTTAAGGGGGCCACTGGTCACAGAGGAGAGGGAAAGTGTGGAGGCACGGCGAGAGGTACTGGGGTGTGTTACCAGTCTGGTCCGGCCCGTTCCTGATCCCTGCATAGGGCCAGTGGTGTGTGTCCCCAGTACGGTCCGGCCCGTTCCTGATCCCTGCATAGGGCCAGTGGTGTGTGTCCCCAGTACGGTCCGGCCTGTTCCTGTTCCTCGCATCGAGCCTGTGGTGCGGGTCGTCAGCCCGGCCCGGCCTGTTCCTGCTCCCCGCACCGAGCCTATGGTGCGCGTCGCCAGCCCGGCCCGGCCTGTTCCTGCCACTCGCACTAAGCCCACGGTGTGCGTCGCCAGCCCGGCCCGGCCTGTTCCTGCCACTCGCACCAAGCCTACGGTGCGCGTCGCCAGCCCGGTCCGGCCTGTTCCCGCCACTTGCACCAAGCCAGGGGTGCGCGCCGCCAGCCCGGCCCGGCCTGTTCCTGCCACTCGCACCAAGCCTACGGTGCGCGTCGCCAGCCCGGCCCGGCCTGTTCCTGCCACTCGCACCAAGCCTACGGTGCGCGTCGCCAGCCCAGCCCGGCCTGTTCCCGCCACTCGCACCAAGCCATGGGTGCGAGTCGTCAGCCCGGTAAGGCCCGTTCCTGCTCCACGCACCAAGCCAGGGGTGCGAGTCGTCAGTCCGGTCGGGCCCGTTCCTGCTCCCCGCACCAAGTCAGTGGTGCGCGTCGCCAGCCCGGCCCGGTCCATTCCTGCTCTCCGCACCAAGTCAGTGGTGCGCTTCGTCAGCCCGGCTCGGTCTGTTCCTGCTTCGGCACTGTAGCCGAAGAGGACGATTGGGTAGCTAACTACCGTGACTTAGCAACCTCCTGATCAGCACACATTCAACCCCCAAATCTGAGATTAATTCTCCCTCTCATACTCCACACACACACAATTAGCATATGAGGCTCAGTATATTTGTCAGCGGTGGTGGAGTGTAGGAGGTGATAGATGCGGGTTAACCAGGAGAATTGGCAACAACAACAAGCACCTTTAATAACAGGGTCCTATCCATCTGGCACCAAACAGAAGTAAATGGACACAGACAGGGAGGGCTGGACCTGGACTTTGTATTTTTCGCTACATTTTGCTACAGTGTGCCCTAATCAATACCGGGATGGGGGCAACCAGGAATGGCAACTACCACCTAGGAAAAAACTATAATAATATAATATGCCATTTAGCAGACGCTTTTATCCAAAGCGACTTACAGTCATGCGTGCATACACTTTTGTGTATGGGTGGTCCCGGGGATCGAACCCACTACCTTGGCGTTACAAGCGCCGTGCTCTACCAGCTGAGCTACAGAGGACCACCAAACTACATGCACACCTTCAAACCTGATAAAGAATTGAGGTTGAAATCCAGGATGTTCTACCTGGAACCTGTCAGTAACACATACGGCAGCAAATACACTGAGAACATTCATAGATATCTGACTTACAGTGAGGGAAAAAAGTATTTGATCCCCTGCTGATTTTGTACGTTTGCCCACAAAGACATGATCAGTCTACAATTTTAATGGTAGGTTTATTTGAACAGTGAGAGACAGAATAACAACAACAAAATCCAGAAAAATGCATGTCAAAAATGTTATAAGTTGATTTGCATTTTAATGAGGGAAATAAGTATTTGACCCCTCTGCAAAACATGACTTAGTACTTGGTGGCAAAACCCTTGTTGGCAATCACAGAGGTCAGATGTTTCTTGTAGTTGGCCACCAGGTTTGCACACATCTCAGGAGGGATTTTGTCCCACTCCTCTTTGCAGATCTTCTCCAAGTCATTAAGGTTTCGAGGCTGATGTTTGGCAACTCGAACCTTCAGCTCCCTCCACAGATTTTCTATGGGATTAAGGTCTGGAGACTGGCTAGGCCACTCCAGGACCTTAATGTGCTTCTTCTTGAGCCACTCCTTTGTTGCCTTGGTCGTGTGTTTTGGGTCATTGTCATGCTGGAATACCCATCCACGACCCATTTTCAATGCCCTGGCTGAGGGAAGGAGGTTCTCACCCAAGATTTGACGGTACATGGCCCTGTCCATCGTCCCTTTGATGCGGTGAAGTTGTCCTGTCCCCTTAGCAGAAAAACACCCCAAAAGCATAATGTTTCCACCTCCATGTTTGATGGTGGGGATGGTGTTCTTGGGGTCATAGGCAGCATTCCTCCACGGCGAGTTGAGTTGATGGCAAAGAGCTCGATTTTGGTCTCATCTGACCACAACACTTTCACCCCGTTCTCCTCTGAATCATTCAGATGTTAATTGGCAAACTTCAGACGGGCCTGTATATGTGCTTTCTTGAGCAGGGAGATCTTGCGGGCGCTGCAGGATTTCAGTCCTTCACGGCGTAGTGTGTTACCAATTGTTTTCTTGGTGACTATGGTCCCAGCTGCCTTGAGATCATTGACAAGATCCTCCCATGTAGTTCTGGGCTGATTCCTCACTGTTCTCATGATCATTGCAACTCCACGAGGTGAGATCTTGCATGGAGCCCCAGGCCGAGGGAGATTGACAGTTATTTTGTGTTTCTTCCATTTGCGAATAATCGCACCAACTGTTGTCACCTTCTCACCAAGCTGCTTGGCGATGGTCTTGTAGCCCATTCCAGCCTTGTGTAGGTCTACAATCTTGTCCCTGACATCCTTGGAGAGCTCTTTTGTCTTGGCTATGGTGAAGAGTTTGGAATCTGATTGATTGATTGCTTCTGTGGACAGGTGTCTTTTATACAGGTAACAAACTGAGATTTGGAGCACTCCCTTTAAGAGTGTGCTCCTAATCTCAGCTCGTTACCTGTATAAAAGACACATGGGAGCCAGAAATATTTCTGATTGAGAGGGGGTCAAATACTTATTTCCCTCATTAAAATGCAAATCAATTTATAACATTTTTGACATGCGTTTTTCTAGATTTTTTTGTTGTTATTCTGTCTCTCACTGTTCAAATGAACCTACCATTAAAATTATAGACTGATCATGTCTTTGTCAGTGGGCAAACGTACAAAATCAGCAGGGGATCAAATACTTTTTTCCCTCACTGTATATGGGTGGTTAACATTTAGACATCACAGAAATGTTGCAAGTATTATATAAAAAAATATACAAGAGCCATGTAAGCTGAGCCTTCTAAGGTCTCACATACATGGGACAAACACATTTACATTTTAGTCATTTAGCAGACGCTCTTATCCAGAGCGACTTACAGTTAGTGAATACATATTTTTTTATACTGGCCCCCCGTGGGAATCGAACCCACAACCCTGGCGTTGCAAACGCCATGCTCTATCAACTGAGCTACATCCCGGCCGGCCATTCCCTCCCCTACCCTGGACGACGCTGGGCCAATTGTGCGCCGCCCATGAGTCTCCCGGTCGCGGCCGGCTGCGACAGAGCCTGGATTCGAACCAGGATCTCTAGTGGCACAGTTAGCACTGCGATGCAGTGCCTTAGACCACTGCGCCACTCAGGAGTACACATTTCAAAGCACTTGCATAGCATTGTCTGGCGTCATTGACGCACGCAAAGTCACACTTATTGAAGAAAGATGCAAAGTCCGCTGTGAGGAGGAGTAGGAGGAGGAAGAGGAGCAAGAGGAGGAGGAGGAAGGGGAGGAGGAGGAGGAGGGGGAGGAGGAGGAGGAGGAGGAGGAATGACTTCAATTGCAGCAGTGAATCTATTTTGTTATTAAGTGGAGCTCAACAATCATTCTCAAGATAGCACATTGGTAGTAGTACGTGACAAATATCAACGCTAAGCAGGGGTGGGCTTTGTTAAAACCCTGGATGGGAGACCAAAGGCATAGCTGTAGCTAAATCAACTGTCCAATAGGAGGTGCTGCCCAGCCTTAAACGTGGAAACTCATGTATTTTATTTTTTGTAACTGTTTGGTTTTTTATATGTTGATTTATAAAAACAATGTAAAGCATATAAGGAAAACATTTATTTTGTAGAAGTTAAATTGTCAGAACATACACTTTTCTTATAATATTTATACATTACTAATATAATTCATACATTTTGCCTCAAATATGTCATACCATATCTTTGTAGGAAATTCGTCACATTCATGCATGTTATATATGGCATATACAGTTGAAGTCCAAGTTTACATACACTTAGGTTGGAGTCATCAAAACTCATTTTTCAACCACTCCAAAAATGTATTTTTAAGAAACTATAGTTTTGGCAAGTCGGTTAAGACATCTACTTTGTGCATGACACAAGTAACTGTTCCAACAATTGTTTACAGACAGATTATTTCACTTATAATTAACTGTATCACAATTCCAGTGGGTCAGAAGTTTACATACACTAAGTTGACTGTGCCTTTAAACAGCTTGGAAATTTCCAGAAAATGATGTGATGGCTTTAGAAGCTTCTGATAGGCTAATTGACATCATTTGAGTCAATTGGAGGTGTACCTGTGGATGTATTTCAAGAACGACCTTCAAACTCAGTGCCTCTTTGCTTAACATCATGGGAAAATCTAAAGAAATCAGCGAAGACCTCCACAAGTCTGGTTCATCCTTGGGAGCAATTTCCAAACACCTGAAGGTACCACGTTCATCTTTACAAACAATAGTACGCAAGTATAAACACCATGGGACCACGCAGCCGTCATAACGCTCAGGAAGGAGACGCGTTCTGTCTCCTAGAGATGAACGTACTTTGGTGCAAAAAGTGCAAATCAATCCCAGAACAACAGCAAAGGACCTTGTGAAGATGCTGGAGGAAACGGGTACAAAAGTATCTATATCCACAGTAAAACGAGTCCTATATCGACATAACCTGAAAGGCCGCTCCGCAAGGAAGAAGCCACTGCTCCAAAACCGCCATAAAAAAGCCAGACTACGGTTTGCAACTGCACATGGGGACAAAGATCGTACTTTTTTGAGAAATGTCCTCCTGTCTGATGAAACAAAAATGTAACTGTTTGGCCATAATGACCATCGTTATGTTTAGAGGAAAAAGGGGGACTCTTACAAGTCGAAGAACACCATCCCAACCGTGAAGCACGGGGATGGCAGCATCATGCTGTGGGGGTGCTTTGCTGCAGGAGGGACTGGTGCACTTCACAAAATAGATGGCATCATGAGGAAGGAAAATGATGTGCATATATTGAAGCAACATGTCAAGACATCAGTCAGGAAGTTAAAGCTTGGTCTCAAATAGGTCTTCCAAATGGACAATGACCCCAAGCATACTTTCAAAGTTGTGGCAAAATGGCTTAAGGACAACAAAGTCAAGGTATTGGAGTGGCCATCACAAAGCCCTGACCTCAATCCTATAGAAAATGTGTAGGCAGAACTGAAAAAGCGTGTGCGAGCAAGGAGGCCTACAAACCTGACTCAGTTACACCAGCTCTGTCAGGAAGAATGGGCCAAAATTCACCCAATTTATTGTGGAAAGCTTGTGGAAGGCTAAGGTAAACTTCTGACCCACTGGAAATGTGATGACATAAGTAAAAGCTGAAATAAAGCAATCTCTCTACTATTATTCAGACATTTTACCTTCTTAAAATAAAGTGGTGATCCTAACTGACCTAAGACAGGGAATTTTTACATTTACGTCATTTAGCAGACGCTCTTATCCAGAGCGATTTACAAATTACTGGGATTAAATGTCAGGAATTGTGAAAAACTGAGTTTAAATGTATTTGGCTAAGGTGTATGTAAACTTCCGACTTCAACTGTAAGTTAACACATATCCTGTACAAATGCACTACTGACATATAAGGCAAGAACATACATCTTACCAGATACTAATTAGATTACCTGTACAAATAATATTTTTCTGCCATTTAAGATTCTTATTTGTTTTTCATGATTCCTTTCCATATGGTTGTCTTCGTTATGTTACATTGCCCAACTCAAACACTGTGTGTTTTGTTGAGAAGACTGTGGTGATTTAGTTCGAAGGGTCCTTGTTACAATCCCAGACGTTAGGGACAACTTCGTCTGCCATGTCTGTGATAAGACATGGCAGACGAAGTTGCCGCGACCTGGAGTTGCCGCGACCTGGAGTTGCCGCGACTCACTCCTGAGTGGCACAGTGGTCTAAGGCACTGCTTTGCAGTGCTAACTGTGCCACTAGAGATCCTGGTTCGAATCCAGGCTCTGTTGCAGCCGGCCGCGACCTGGAGACTCATGAGCGGCGCACAATTGGCCCAGCGTCGTCCAGGGTAGGGGAGGGAATGGCCGGCAGGGATGTAGCTCAGTTGATAGAGCATGGCGTTTGCAACGCCAGGGTTGTGGGTTTGATTCCCACGGGGGGCAAGTATAAAAAAAAATATATATATATATATATATATGTATTCACTAACTGTAAGTCGCTCTGGATAAGAGCGTCTGCTAAATGACTAAAATGTAAAAAAAAATGTAATAAGAGGTGGTGGCAATAGACTCTTTAGAGTTCTTATCTGACAGTCTGTAGATGAGATGTACGGGGTTCCTGTTTCTATTGACGTATTGCTGGTATTTCTTTGCGATTGTAACTGCTTTTGTGTGCTTCATTTATTTGTGAAGCACCCGGACTATTTGCACTGCCCCCCCACCCCATCCTTTTTACGCTGCTGCTACTCTGTTAAGTATTTATGCATAGTCACTTTAACTCTACCCACATGTACATATTACCTCAACTACCTCAACTAGCCGGTGCCCCCGCACATTGACTCTGCAACGGTACCCCCCTGTATATATAGCCTCCCTACTGTCACTTTATTTTACTTCTGCTCTTTTTTTCTCAACACTTTTTTTGTTGTTGTTTTATTCTTACTTTTTTTGTTTAAAATAAATGCACTGTTGGTTAAGGGCTGTAAGTAAGCATTTCACTGTAATGTCTGCACCTGTTGTATTCGGCGCATGTGACCAATAAAATTTGATTTGATTTGATTTGATTTAATTGTTTTGTTGACAGCGCCAAGTATTTCCTGCTTTTAAGGGGCAATATGTGAACAGTTAATCTCTCTCTCCTTTGATGAAAGCACCACGGTCGATACATACCTACCAAAAAAAGTGCTTTCCTCCACCTGCAAATGCTGTAGGGGATTAGTAGGAAGGAAAATGAAAATGCATCTTATGGCTTTCAAATATGGATTCGCTTCATGCCTTAAGAGCCCCCTTTCTGCTGACCTGGTAAATTGTCACAGAGGACAGGACAACTAACCTAAGTGCATTTGTGAGAGGTGCTAATCAAATAGAGGTCAAAGAAGCCAATTCAATTACCTTTTACCCCAGTGACACTAATGTGGCCCTTTTCGCTAATGATACGGGCTCTGGGGAGAACGCATGTGGAACGCTACACAGTCAGTTGCACTTAAAGGCCCAGTGCAGTCAAAATTCTGTTTTTCCTGCATTTCATATTGTACAACACTGTAAAAGTGTGAAAAAATGTGATCCGTTTTATTTTCTGACAGTTGCTGGTTGTAAATACAATCTACACAGGACCTTCTAATCAGCAGGTTTGCAAAGACAGGAGATTCAGCTTCCCATGTTGACATCAGAATGCGATAAATTGATTAATAGACTAATAGCAAAGAGAGTTCCAAACCTCTCTGCCAATAACAGCTAGTTTTCCGTTTTCCCCTCCCCCCTCAGACCACTCCCAGACAGTCCTAGCAAAATTCTTGCTTGAGAAAAAGTTTTTAGCTAAGAAGCCATTTTTAATGGAAATCTATTACAGTAAGGTACTTAATTGTTACCCAGAAATGATTTGATATTGAGATAAAAACGGCTGCATTGGAGCTTTAAGCGTTGACTAGTATCCACCATAGATGTGTACACTATTCGAAAAAAAGGTGCAATCTAGAACCTAAAAGGGTTCTTCTGCTGTCCCCATAGGAGAACCCTTTGAGAAAAAGGGTTCGACCTAACGGTTTTGCTGACGTCAATTCAAATGAAATTACATTTTATTCGTCACATGCTTGGTAAACAACAGGTGTCGACTAACAGTGAAATGCTGACTTATGGGCCCTTCCCAACAATGTAAAGAGAGAAAGAAAATAGAGAAATAATAGAAATCTAAATCACAACATCTATTCCACGTTGGTTAAACATAATGTAATTGAAATGACGTGGAAACAACGTTGATTCAACCAGTTTGTGCCCAGTGGCTGGTGAGGGGAGGACGGCTCATAGTAATGGATGCAATGGAGTGAATGGAATGGTATCAAACACGTGGAAAACCAGGAGTTTGATGTGTTGGATACCATTCCATCAATGACTGTATATGAATGGACAAAGCCATCGATCACGTGACACCATTCATTCCTATGTGAAGACTCAATAGCACATTGAAGCCAAATGAAGTCGGTTAAGATGGCGTCTCATGGAGACATAACAAGCGCAGTTTGAGCTACTCCAGGAAGTGACGTTGCAGGCTAGCTCAGTGCTGCCCCCTCTCATTGAGTAACTCAAGTTGAAGGCCAACCGGGGTACTGCAGCCTGCCATTAGCAAATAAATTATCCTAATAACTTCTTCTGTGTACGATTTAAAAATAATCGGTTCAAGGACATACGTGGTATATCAGAAGCAATTATTGGTACCATGATTGTCTGAAAACATTGTTTTATTTACATGAATGACTGGTCAAGAAAATTGACATTTTCCCATTCACTAAAATGGGGGACGCTGTTTTCAGCAAACGATGCCTGCAGTACCGCGGTCGGCCTTGAACTTCAGTGGCTTCAGTGAGAGGGGGCAGTCGTTCTTCCTGCATTCAATTTATTCCATTCCAGCCATTACTATGAGCCCATTCTCCCCATTTAAAGTGCCACCAGCCACCACTGAACCAAGCGTAGTGAAGCAGCGTAGGAGGACTTTAGCAAAGCAGTTTGGATGTCGGGTCACAACGTGACGAAATGGCTGCTGTGGATCGTCCAGGAGGGTTCTTCACATTACTAGTGGAGGGGGGGTGGGTTACTCCCTTACCTTGTAAAGTGCTTTCAGACAGCCAATCTCTTTATAAAATGTAATTTACTGCTAGCATAGATGGTGTAGTAGGGTCACCACAGGACAAAATGGTAGGTTCTCCACCATCCATTACTAGTGGAGAGGGGTAGGTTACTCCGTTACATTGTAAAGTGCTTAGGCTATATAACTATATAAAATGTAATCCATTACTGCCGTATGATGCTTCACCTTCTCCTGGTCTGAAAGTTAACGAGATAGGAACATCAGCCTTCAGAGGCTGGCTAATGGAAACCAGCCGCTGGGAGTGGGGCAGTGTGAGTGTGTGTGTGTGGGGGAGGGGGATGTGTGTGTGTGTGTGTGAGTGTGTGTGAGTGTGTGTGAGTGTGAGTGTTTAGTTGACGGAGGTCTGTTTAGGTCTGTTTGCTGTTTCACTGCTGCAACCGTCATTTAATTCCCCAAATGATCTGTGGTGCATTAAGCAGCAATCTGGCCTGGGTATCTGGTTTCTGGGTCTTTGGGTCTGACATCCTTTGAAGACATCCTGCTGGTAAACAAACAGGAGACATGAAGGTCGAGGAGGGAAATAGGAAGAGGAGGTAGAGGTTGAGGAGGAGGTTGAGGAGGTAGAGGAGGAGAAGGTAGAGGCTGAGGAGGAGAAGGTAGAGGTTGAGGAGGAGGAGAAGGTAGAGGCTGAGGAGGAGGTAGAGGAGGAGAAGGTAGAGGCTGAGGAGGAGAAGGTAGAGGTTGAGGAGGAGGAGAAGGTAGAGGCTGAGGAGGAGGAGAAGGTAGAGGTTGAGGAGGAGAAGGTAGAGGTTGAGGAGGAGGTAGAGGAGGAGAAGGTAGAGGTTGAGGAGGAGGTAGAGGAGGAGAAGGTAGAGGTTGAGGAGGAGGAGAAGGTAGAGGATGAGGAGAAGGTAGAGGTTGAGGAGGAGAAGGTAGAGGTTGAGGAGGAGGTAGAGGAGGAGAAGGTAGAGGTTGAGGAGGAGGAGAAGGTAGAGGATGAGGAGGAGGAAAAGGTAGAGGTTGAGGAGGAGAAGGTAGAGGTTGAGGAGGAGGAGGAGGATAAGGTAGAGGTTGAGGAGGTAGAGGAGGATAAGGTAGAGGTTGAGGAGGAGGAGAAGGTAGAGGATGAGGAGGAGGAGGAGGTAGAGGTTGAGGAGGAGAAGGTAGAGGTTGAGGGGGAGGTAGAGGAGGAGAAGGTAGAGGTTGAGGAGGAGGAGAAGGTAGAGGATGAGGAGGAGGAAAATGTAGAGGTTGAGGAGGAGAAGGTAGAGGAGGAGGAGGAGGAGGAGGAGGATAAGGTAGAGGTTGAGGAGGTAGAGGAGGATAAGGTAGAGGTTGAGGAGGTAGAGGAGGATAAGGTAGAGGTTGAGGAGGAGGTAGAGGAGGAGAAGGTAGAGGAGGAAAATGTAGAGGGTCTGGGGTTGGGGCTGGGTCTGGGTTTGGGGGTCTGGGGTAGAGGCTGGGTCTGGGGTAGAGGCTGGGTCTGGGGTAGAGGCTGGGTCTGGGGTAGAGGCTGGGTCTGGGGTAGAGGCTGGGTCTGGGGTAGAGGCTGGGTCTGGGGTAGAGGCTGGGTCTGGGGTAGAGGCTGGGTCTGGGGTAGAGGCTGGGTCTGGGGTTGCGGCTGGGTCTGGAGAGAGAGAGAGAGCGAGAGCATGAGAGAGAAAGAGACAGATATAGAGAGAGAAGCAACAATCCTCTTAAGATCAATGAACACTGAGACAGGAAGAGGAGGTGCTTCCATTGGCCAATTAGGGCAGGCCTCAGGGAGAAGCGTCTGACGCAAACCAGGAAGCCACCTGATGTGAGCGAGGTCAGATAAGCGCAGCATCACTGGTGGTCACACAGGACAGGTGCTTCCTTAACACTCCCCCACAGAGCAACTCAAACACACACGCACAGAAGCACGTATGCACACGCACACGTACAGACGTACACACACGCATCTCATTCTCAGACACACACACACACACCGAGGCCGTTTCCTCAGACAGGGCAGGGAGGGGCGGGAAGACGAGGGGCCTGGGAGGACAGAGGACAGGGCACGCACACACACACACAAACACACACACACACACACACACACACACACAAACACACACACACACACACACACACACACACACACACACACACACACACACACACACACAGAGGCTGTATCCTCAGACACACAACCACAGACAGGCCTCTGAAAACTTGCAGGAAACTCTAAAGAGTAAACTATTTTCACCCTGGGTGAGTTTTAAATGACACCCTTTTCCCATGCAGTGCACAACGTTTGACCTTTTAACTTTTGGCAAGTAGTGCACTGTATAGGGAATAAGGTGCCATTTGGGACTACCCTGCCTTAAAGATCTCTGTTTCTATGTAGCCTACTGTACTGGGTAACAGATGAGGAAAAACACAGAGGGGGCAAACACCAAAAGAAGTCAAATGTTTGACTAAAGAAAAAAAAAAAAAAAAAAAAAACACATAATAAAACTGAAAGCGAAAATATATTTTATTTAGGCATGTTGGGGATTTGAAAACCCTCCCCTCTCAGGTTTCCTCCTTCACATCTGTAGGGACAGACAATGTCTGTGTCCCAAATGGCACCCTATTCCCCATATGGCTCTGGTCAAAAGTAGCGCACTAGGTAGGGAACAGGGCACCATTTGGGACGTAGACTATATTACCGGTCTGTTACTACCGTCCTGAATTAAGAGTTCCTATAAATGTAGGGTGATGGTGAGGAGAGGAATGCAGCTTGTGGGGGTGTCCAAACCGTACGTCCAGAATGCATCACCAGACAATTGAATAAAATTACATTTTAACTTACTTTACAGATTGTCCGTGCTGTTGGTCCTTTTGGCGGTAGGAATGTGACACATTATATCCACAAGAAAGTATAATTACATCAACTTTTTCTAAGCGCTGGTAGTGCGTTCAGATTTGTATCTCCTGAAGCATTCACAGAACCATGTAAACACATGCACGAGCTCGGCAAGTATGCATGCGTCTCGTGCATGTCTTGTTATCTTGTGGCTCCAGGTGATAGAAATTATACTTTCAGTGCATTCTCCTTGCTTTACACTCTCTCCTCATCTTTGCTCCCATGGTGCACCTTGGAAGGAAGCACCCAGCTAGCACAAACAGTGCCTTGCAAAAGTCTTCATCCCCCTTGGCGTTTTTCCTATTTTGTTGCATTACAACCTGTAATTTAAATGCATTTTTATTTGGATTTCGTGTAATGGACATACACAAAATAGTCAAAATTGGTGAAGTGAAATGAAAAAATATAACATAAAAAAAAAATAACGGAAAAGTGGTGCGTGCATATACACTGCTCAAAAAAATTAAGGGAACACTAAAATAACACATCCTAGAACTGAATGAATGAAATAATCTTATTAAATACTTTTTTCTTTACATAGTTTAAAGTGGAAAACCACACTACAGGCTGATCCAACTTTGATGTAATGTCCTTAAAACAAGTCAAAATGAGGCTCAGTAGTGTGTGTGGCCTCCATGTGCCTGTATGACCTCCCTACAACACCTGGGCATGCTCCTGATGAGGTGGTGGATGGTCTCCTGAGGGATCTCCTCCCAGACCTGGACTAAAGCATCTGCCAACTCCTGGACAGTCTGTGGTGTAACGTGGCGTTGGTGGATGGAGCGAGACATGATGTCCCAGATGTGCTCAATTGGATTCAGGTTTGGGGAACGGGCGGGCCAGTCCATAGCATCTATGCCTTCCTCTTGCAGGAACTGCTGACACACTCCAGCCACATGAGGTCTAGCATTGTCTTGCATTAGGAGGAACCCAGGGCCAACCGCACCAGCATATGGTCTCACAAGGGGTCTGAGGATCTCATCTCGGTACCTAATGGCAGTCAGGCTACCTCTGGCGAGCACATGGAGGGCTGTGCGGCCCCCCAAAGAAATGCCACCCCACACCATGACTGACCCACCGCCAAACCGGTCATGCTGGAGGATGTTGCAGGCAGCAGAACGTTCTCCACGGCATCTCCAGACTCTGTCACGTCTGTCACATGTGCTCAGTGTGAACCTTCTTTCATCTGTGAAGAGCACAGGGCGCCAGTGGCGAATTTGCCAATCTTGGTGTTCTCTGGCAAATGCCAAACGTCCTGCACAGTGTTGGGCTGTAAGCACAACCCCCACCTGTGGACGTCGGGCCCTCATACCACCCTCATGGAGTCTGTTTCTGACCGTTTGAGCAGACACATGCACATTTGTGGCCTGCTGGAGGTCATTTTGCAGGGCTCTGGCAGTGCTCCTCCTGCTCCTCCTTGCACAAAGGCGGAGGTAGCAGTCCTGCTGCTGGGTTGTTGCCCTCCTACGGCCTCCTCCACGTCTGCTGATGTACTGGCCTGTCTCCTGGTAGCGCCTCCATGCTCTGGACACTACGCTGACAGACACAGCAAACCTTCTTGCCACAGCTCGCATTGATGTGCCATCCTGGATGAGCTGCACTACCTGAGCCACTTGTGTGGGTTGTAGACTCCGTCTCATGCTACCACTAGAGTGAAAGCACCGCCAGCATTCAAAAGTGACAAAAACATCAGCCAGGAAGCATAGGAACTGAGATGTGGTCGGTGGTCACCACCTGCAGAACCACTTCTTTATTGGGGGTGTCTTGCTAATTTGCCTATAATTTCCACCTGTTGTCTATTCCATTTGCACAACAGCATGTGAAATGTATTGTCAATCAGTGTTGCTTCCTAAGTGGACAGTTTGATTTCACAGAAGTGTGATTGACTTGGAGTTACATTGTGTTGTTTAAGTGTTCCCTTTATTTTTTCGAGCAGTGTATATGTAATTCCCAGTCATTCTAAGAATTTATGAGAATATGAAAATGATCTAAATGCTCGCTTGTCAGAATCTTTTGTTTAAACTGTCATATTCTTCCTGGGGGTGTATATGAACAGATTTTAATAAAATGTCATGTTGCTAAAATGCTGTCAGTTCCACTTTAATTGCTTCCTTATGGTCTCATCGTGTTGAGCAAATATCTCACCAACTTCAAGATGTCAGAAGTCTGTGTATATGCATGTAAACATGTTCAATCTGGGAAATGTCCAAACGTTTCTGCTTCATGTTCTCATTTGTCAAGGACTGCTCTGCCTTTAATTGATGGAGTCATTTGCTAAAGGAAAGTCATTTTTGGATTGCTTTCTACAGAACCCTTTAGAGGACTATCGTAGATGGCCTTTGGGGTTTCGGTGAGTTTTGGGGACCCCAATAGTAATCGCTGATGGTAAAAAGCCACTTTGTGAATAACCCAAGGCGGAACAACCTCAATGACCCCTTCAAGGGGAACTCGCCAGGGGTGTAACTTTGCCCCCCTTTTCCTTTCCACTGTAGAGATAGTTGAATTTCAAACTCCAAGAGTTGGCAACTCTTCCATCCATTCCTATGGTGAGGGTAGGCAACTACACATCCGCCACACTGACCCTCAACACGGGGGTCCCGTTCACCCATGACTGTGTGGCCGCGCATGACTCCAACACCATCATTAAGTTTGCTGATGGCACAACGGTGGTAGGCCTGATCACCGACGACGATGAGACAGTCTATAGGGAGGAGGTCAGTGACAAAAGAGCTGATCGTGGACTACAGGAAACGGAGGCCATTGAAGGGACTGTAGTGGAGAGGGCCGAACGCTTCAAGTTCCTTGGTGTCCACGTCACTAAGGAATTAACATGGTCCACACACTCCAACACAGTCATGAAAAAAGCACGGCAATGCCTCTTCCCCCTCAGGAGGCTGAAAATATTTGCTATGGGCCCTCAGATCCTCAAAAGGTTATACTGCTGCATCTTGACATCACCGGGGCCAAGCTCCCTGCCATCCAGGACCTCTATACCAGGCAGTGTCAGAGGAAGGCCCGGAAAATTGTAAAAGACCCCAGCCACCCATAAGCCACTGCTACCGCACAGCAAGCGGTACCGGATCGCCAAGTCTGGGACCAAAAGGCTCCTGAACAGCTTCTACCCCCAAGCCATAAGACTGCTGAACAGTTATTCACTATTTGCATTGACACATGTTTGCACTGACTCTATGCACACACACTGGACTCTACCCACACACTCATGCATACTTACACTGACAATCCAACACATACACACACACACACACACACACAAGCACACGCACACACACGCACACACACACACTTCACATACGCCGCTTTATTTTGTTTATGATCTATCCTGATTGCCTAGTAACTTTACCGCTACCTACATGTACATATTACCTCACCTACGCATTGACTCTGTACCGGTGCTCCTTGTATATAGCCTCGTTATTGTTATTTATTGGTGTTACTATTTTCTATTTTTATTAGCAAATTTTCTTACTTTTAACTCTGCATTGTTGGTAAAGGGTTCGTAAGTAAGCAATTAACAGTAAAGTCTACACCTGTTGTATTCGGCGCATGTGACAAATAACATTTGGTTTGATTTGATTTGACACATTTCACCTCAAACTCACGTCTTTTCTCCTCTGTCATCACGGTGACAGACAGTTTCAACATCAATCATCACACATAATTGAATTACACCTATTTCCTGTTCTTTAAGCTCATGTTTTTAGCATGCCATATCACCCCTGATTAACCACATGTCTAAATGATCAAAGACCTGGGGCTCTCCCCAGCCTTCTAGATACTGTCGGGCTGAGTCCCAAATGGCACCCTCTTCCCTACATAGTGCACTACTTTTGACCAGAGCCCTATGAGACCCAAGTACTGTTCTATGCAGAGAATAGGGTACCATCTGGGACATAGCTTAGGACCCTCCTCCTTATCTCCAGTCCTGCGTGTGTTGTCTCGTCACAGTGCTGGGAAATCTTATCTCTACTTGTAACCTAGACCAACATGACTGTCTGCAAAGACACTGGCAGATTCACAGTCACTTTCTATTGTTGTACAAGCAATATTGATGTGTTTTCATTTAGTCTTAATTTGACAAAGCGAGTCCTATTGAGATAGTAACCTCTTCTTCAAGGCATAGCCCTAGCCAAGACTGTCAAATAATGGCTTTAAAATAACATTTATTTGCTTCAAAATAAGTATATTACAAAATCAGTCAACTGCAATGCAATTTGTGATACTTGCTAGTGCAGGAGAATGTTAGTGTAATTGTCCCAGAATGAAATGTGAGTAGTGTGTGGCAGTGGGGGGAGGATGGGCTCGTGGTAATGGCTGGAGCGGAATAGGTGGAATGGTATCAAATAGATCTAACACATGGTTTCCAGGTGTTTAATGCCATTTCATTTGCTCCGTTCCGGCCATTATTATGACCTGTCCTCTCCTCAGCAGCCTCCTGTGGTCAGTATGTCTCATAATGTCTTACGATGTGTCCTTATGTGCCCTGGTCAAAAGTAGTGTACTAAATAGGGAATAGGGTGCCATTTGGGACTCAGGTATTATATTCCCTGAGTGCTGCCTCTGCATCCACTGGCCAGAATAAGCCAAAGTCAAAACGATAAGTCAACTTCCTTTTTCACAGCACTGCTTCTCGTAGAAGGTATTTCACACAGTAGCAGGGATGACATAGCTGCCTAACGATGCTAGGCGTCAGCTCCGAAGTGCATTTAAGTCAATGCCAAAAAGTCACAGAAAATGGGTACGCTGTTTTCTTGGTAGGGGGAAAGGTTTGGACATTCCAGAGGCAGGGAGACTGACTGCTAGTCTGTTGATCGTCTGGAGGTTTAGTTTTAGAAGAGGAGGAAAGGAGGAGGAAAGGAGGAGAAGAGGAGAAGAGGAGGAGAAGAGGAGAAGAGGAAGAGAGGAGGAGAGGAGGAGAGGAGGAGGAGAAGAGGAGGAGAGGAGGAGAGGAGAAGAGGAAGAGAGGAGGAGAGGAGGAGAGGAGGAGAGGAGGAGAGGAGGAGAGGAGGAGAAGAGGAGAAGAGGAAGAGAGGAGGAGAGGAGGAGAGGAGGAGGAGAAGAGGAGGAGAGGAGAAGAGGAAGAGAGGAGGAGAGGAGGAGAGGAGGAGGAGAAGAGGAGGAGAGGAGGAGAGGAGGAGAGGAGAAGAGGAAGAGAGGAGGAGAGGAGGAGAGGAGGAGAGGAGGAGAGGAGGAGGAGAAGAGGAGGAGAGGAGGAGAGGAGAAGAGGAAGAGAGGAGGAGAGGAGGAGAGGAGGAGAGGAGGAGAGGAGGAGAGGAGGAGGAGAGGAGGAGAGGAGGAGAGGAGGAGAGGAGGAGAGGAGGAGAGGAGGAGAGGAAGAGAGGAGGAGAGGAGAAGAGGAAGAGAGGAAGAGAGGAGGAGAGGAGAAGAGGAAGAGAGGAGGAGAGGAAGAGAGGAGGAGAGGAGGAGAGGAGGAGAGGAGGAGAGGTGGAGAGGAGGAGAGGAAGAGAGGAGGAGAGGAGAAGAGGAAGAGAGGAGGAGAGGAGGAGAGGAGGAGAGGAGGAGAGGAGGAGAGGAGGAGAGGAGAAGAGGAAGAGAGGAAGAGAGGAGGAGAGGAGGAGAGGAGGAGAGGAAGAGAGGAGGAGAGGAGGAGAGGGAGAGGAAGAGAGGAGGAGAAGAGGAAGAGAGGAAGAGAGGAGGAGAGGAGAAGAGGAAGAGAGGAAGAGAGGAAGAGAGGAGGAGAGGAGGAGAGGAGGAGAGGAAGAGAGGAGGAGAGGAGAAGAGGAAGAGAGGAAGAGAGGAGGAGAGGAGGAGAGGAGGAGAGGAAGAGAGGAGGAGAGGAGAAGAGGAAGAGAGGAAGAGAGGAGGAGAGGAGGAGGAGAAGAGGAGGAGAGGAGGAGAGGAGGAGAGGAGAAGAGGAAGAGAGGAAGAGAGGAGGAGAGGAGGAGAGGAGGAGAGGAAGAGAGGAGGAGAGGAGAAGAGGAAGAGAGGAGGAGAGGAGGAGAGGAGGAGGAGAAGAGGAGGAGAGGAGGAGAGGAGGAGAGGAGGAGAGGAAGAGAGGAGGAGAGGAGAAGAGGAAGAGAGGAGGAGAGGAGGAGAGGAGGAGGAGAAGAGGAGGAGAGGAGGAGAGGAGGAGAGGAGGAGAAGAGGAGGAGTGGAGGAGAGGAGGAGTGAGAAACATATTGAGCCAAAGAGAAACAAGGGAAGAAACCAAAAAATCCAGATAAAAAATTCTCAGACCCCCTTCAAAAAGCCCACAAACATTTTTGTTGTTGTTGTAAATACGGCCTGCTTTTGAACTGTGCCAAAGTCCAGATCTGTGTTTTAAATGACACTCTATTCCCTATACAGTGCACTACTTTTGACCAAGGTCCATAGGGGGAGTAGGGTGCCATTTGGGATGCAAACCAAATCTTCAAGGCGCTGTATTCACCCGGATTATACACTACCGTTCAGAAGTTTTGGGGTCACTTGGAAATGTCCTTGTTTTCCATGAAAACATACATGAAATGAGTTTGAATAGGAAATAGCAAAATGAATAGGAAATGTAGTCATTGACAAGGTTAGAAATAATGTTTTTTTTTATAGAAATAATAATTGTGTTCTTCAAACTTTGCTTTCGTCAAAGAATCCTCCATTTGCAGCAATTACAGCCTTGCAGACCTTTGGCATTGGATTAGCAAACACAACGTGCCATTGGAACACAGGACTGATGGTTGCTGATAATGGGCCTCTGTACGCCTATGTAGATATTCCTTTAAAATTCAGCCGTTTCCAGCTACAATGGCCATTTACAACATGAACAATGTCTACACTGTATTTCTGATCAATTTGGACAAAAACAAATGATTTTCTTTCGAAAACAAGGAGATTTCTAAGTGACCCCAAACTTTTGAACGGTAGTGTATATTGACTCACTCGTGAAGAAGAAATAAAAAACATTTGGATAAAAAATAAACATTGCCCTTTTATTTGTGTGAGGCCCTTTCTACTGCGTGACAATGCAACCAGAGGTGCAACAACCCACTAGGCTACAGTTGAAGTCGGAAGTTTACATACACCTTAGCCAAATACATTTAAACTCAGTTTTTCACAATTCCTGACATTTAATCTGAGTAAAAATTCACTGTTTTAGGATCAGTTAGGATCAACACTTCATTTTAAGAATGTGAAATGTCAGAATAATAGTGATTTATTTCAGCTTTTATTTATTTCATCACATTCCCAGTGGGTCAATTAGTATTTGGTAGCATTGCCTTTAAATTGTCTAACTCGGGTCAAACGTTTCGGGTAGCCTTCCACAAGCTTCCCACAATACGTTGGGTGAATTTTGGCCCATTCCTCCTGACAGAGCTGGTGTAACTGAGTCAGGTTTGTAGGCCTCCTTGCTCGCACACGCTTTTTCAGTTCTGCCCACACATTTTCTATAGGATTGAGGTCAGGGCTTTGTGATGGCCACTCCAATACCTTGACTTTGTTGTCCTTAAGCCATTTTGCCACAACTTTGGAAGTATGCTTGGGGTCATTGTCCATTTGGAAGACCCATTTGTGACCAAGCGTTAACTTCCTGACATTGATGTCTTGAGATGTTGCTTCAATATATCCACATAATTTTCCTTCCTCATGATGCCATGTATTTTGTGAAGTGCACCAGTCCCTCCTGCAGCAAAGCACCCCCACAGTATGATGCTGCCACCCCCGTGCTTCATGGTTGGGATGGTGTTCTTTGGCTTGCAAGACCCCTTTTTCCTCCAAACATAACGATGGTCATTATGGCCAAACTGTTCTATTTTTGTTTCAGCAGACCAGAGGACATTTATCCAAAAAGTACGATCTTTGTCCCCATGTGCAGTTGCAAACCGTAGTCTGGCTTTTTTGTATGGCGGTTTTGGAGCAGTGGCTTCTTCCTTGCTGAGCGGTCTTTCAGGTTATGTCGATATAGGACTTGTTTTACTGTATATATAAATACTTTTGTACCTGTTTCCTCCAGCATCTTCAAAAGGTAATTTGCTTTTGTCCTGGGATTGGTTTGCACTTTTCACACCAAAGTACGTTCATCTCTAGGAGACTGAACGCGTCTCCTTCCTGAACATGGTACCTTCAGGCATTTGGAAATTGCTCGTCCTTTGCTGTTGTTTTGGGATTGATTTGCACTTATCACACCAATGTACGTTCATCTCTATTATTATTATTATTATTTATTTTTTATTTTTTTATTATTATTATTATTATAAATTTTTTTGTGGGGTGGGGTAAGGGGGGGGGGGGGGGTAGAAGGATTACTTTTAAACTATCCCAGGTATTCCTTAAAGAGGTAGGGTTTCAAGTGTCTCCGGAAGGTGGTCTGTGACTCCGCTGTCGTGGCGTCGTGAGGGAGCTTGTTCCACCATTGGGGTGCCAGGGCAGCGAATAGTTTTGACTGGGCTGAGCAGGAACTGTGCTTCCGCAGAGGTAGGGGGACAATTATACTATAGTTTACTGTTGCTGCTCTACCATTATACTATAGTTTACTGTTTCTGATCTACCATTATACTATAGTTTACTGTTTCTGATCTACCATTATACTATAGTTTACTGCTACTGCTCTACCATTATAGTGTACTAATGCTGCTCTACCATTATACTATGGTTTACTGTTGCTGCTCTACCAATATACTATGGTTTACTGCTGCTGCTCTACCATTATACTATGGTTTACATTTACATTTACATTTACGTCATTTAGCAGACGCTCTTATCGAGCGACTTACAAATTGGTGCATTCACCTTATAGCCAGTGGGATAACCACTTTACAATTATTATTATTTTATTTTTTTTGGGTGGTGGGGTAAGGGGGAGGGGGGGGGGGGGGTAGAAGGATTACTTTATCCTATCCCAGGTATTCAACTGATTCAACTGGAAACCAGTGGAGTGTGCGGAGGAGCGGGGTGACGTGAGAAAACTTGGGAAGGTTGAACACCAGACGGGCTGCGGCATTCTGGATGAGTTGTAGGGGTTTAATGGCACAGGCAGGGAGCCCAGCCAACAGCGAGTTGCAGTAATCCAGACGGGAGATGACAAGTGCCTGGATTAGGACCTGTGCCGCTTCCTGTGTAAGGCAGGGTCGTACTCTCCGAATGTTGTAGAGCATGAACCTACAGGATCGGGTCACCGCCTTGATGTTAGCGGAGAACGACAGGGTGTTGTCCAGGGTCACGCCAAGGCTCTTCGCACTCTGGGAGGAGGACACAACGGAGTTGTCAACCGTGATGGCGAGATCATGGAACGGGCAGTCCTTCCCCGGGAGGAAGAGCAGCTCCGTCTTGCCAAGGTTCAGCTTGAGGTGGTGATCCGTCATCCACACTGATATGTCTGCCAGACATGCAGAGATGCGATTCGCCACCTGGTTATCAGAAGGGGGAAAGGAGAAGATTAGTTGTGTGTCGTCTGCGTAGCAATGATAGGAGAGGCCATGTGAGGATATGACAGAGCCAAGTGACTTGGTGTATAGCGAGAATAGGAGAGGGCCTAGAACTGAGCCCTGGGGGACACCGGTGGTGAGAGCACGTGGTGCGGAGACAGCTTCTCGCTACGCCACTTGGTAGGAGTGACCGGTCAGGTAGGACGCAATCCAAGAGTGAGCCGCGCCGGAGATGCCCAGCTCGGAGAGGGTGGAGAGGAGGATCTGATGGTTCACAGTATCAAAGGCAGCAGACAGGTCTAGAAGGACAAGATTAGAGGAGAGAGAGTTAGCTTTAGCAGTACGGAGAGCATCCTTGACACAGAGAAAAGCAGTCTCAGTTGAATGACCAGTCTTGAAACCTGACTGGTTTGGATCAAGAAGGTCATTCTGAGAGAGATAGCAAGAGAGTTGGCTAAAGACGGCACGCTCAAGAGTTTTGGAGAGAAAAGAAAGAAGGGATACTGGTCTGTAGTTGTTGACATCAGAGGGATCGAGTGTTGTTTTTTTGAGAAGGGGTGCAACTCTCGCTCTCTTGAAGACGGAAGGGACATAGCCAGCGGTCAAGGATGAGTTGATGAGCGAGGTGAGGTAAGGGAGAAGGTCACCGGAGATGGTCTGGAGAAGACGGGGCGGCCGGCCGGGAGGATAGGGGACATAGAGAGTCAAAGGATGCAGAAAGGGAGGAGAGGAGGGTTGAGGAGGCAGAATCAGGAGATTGGAGGGAGAAGGATTGAGCAGAGGGAAGAGATGATAGGATGGAAGAGGAGAGAGTAGCGGGAGAGAGAGAGCGAAGGTTGCGACGGCGCATTACCATCTGAGTAGGGGCAGAGTGAGTAGTGTTGGAGGAGAGCGAGAGAGAAAATGACACAAAGTAGTGGTCGGGGACATGGAGGGGAGTTGCAGTGAGATTAGTAGAAGAACAGCATCTAGTAAAGATGAGGTCAAGCGTATTGCCTGCCTTGTGAGTAGGGGGGGACGGTGAGAGGGTGAGGTCAAAAGAGGAGAGGAGTGGAAAGAAGGAGGCAGAGAGAAATGAGTCAAAGGTAGACGTAGGGAGGTTGAAGTCCCCCAGAACTGTGAGGGGTGAGCCATCCTCAGGAAAGGAACCTATCAAGGCGTCAAGCTCATTGATGAACTCTCCAAGGGAACCTGGAGGGCGATAAATGACAAGGATGTTAAGCTTAAATGGGCTAGTGACTGTGACAACATGGAATTCAAATGAGGAGATAGACAGATGGGTCAGGGGAAAAATAGAGAATGTCCACTTGGGAGAGATGAGGATTCCTGTGCCACCACCCCGTTGACCAGATGCTCTCGGGGTATGCGAGAACACATGGTCAGACGAGGATAGAGCAGTAGGAGTAGCAGTGTTTTCAGTGGTAATCCATGTTTCCGTCAGCGCCAAGAAGTCGAGGGACTGAGATGAACTCTGCCTTGTTGGCAGCAGAACGGCAGTTCCAGAGGCTGCCTGAGACCTGGAACTCCACGTGGGTGGTGCGTGCAGGGACCACCAGGTTAGAGAGGCAGCAGCCACGCGGTGTGAGGCGTTTGTATAGCCTGTGCGGAGAGGAGAGAACAGGGATAGACAGAGGCATAGTTGACAGGCTACAGAAAATGGCGACAATAATGCAAAGGAGATCGGAATGAAATGAACTAAACATCTGAGAAAGGAGAGAGCGAGGCCTCCCTCACCACAACACCCAAATATAACTCTCCCAACTTCCACCTCAGAAACTATAATTGTTGTAAATTACAGCGGTTCAATGTTTTCTAGGAATAGACTAACTTAGTTTATTCAGCTAGCTAACTTGGTACAGTATTCTTCCGTGAAAATCGTCCAGGGCACCTAGTCATAAGACGCCACAGCCAGCTAGCATGCCGGACTCCAACAACACGGTTTAGCATCAATACTCGGCCACAACAAACCACCAGTGTGTCAACACGCCAAGCAGATCATATCGTGTCCGTGTCTAACGTTGTGGGTTAGTCCCGACAGCTTGAGCGAGTCCGTCGTCAACTTATTCAGCCAGTTAGTTAGTTAGAATAGTTAGCATACTAGCTAGCCATTGCTTTCAGACAAAGAAGAAACCCCTCCTTTCACGGCACGAACACACAGAGAGCCAAGCTAACGTTAACTAGTCATCCATGTCCCGAATTCCCTTGAACAACTCTGGCTACCAATATGTAAAAACAAAACACAAATGTAGGTTATAACTTACCCCTAGCAGCTACCGTTAGCTAGCCAAGTGCAAAGCTAGCCACTGAATTGACTCAGCCAGTTCGCGTCTGTTCGCTAGGTCGTTCCAGCTATTGTTTACTAGTAGCTATCCAGGTAGCAACAAGTTAGCTAAATTTCAAGCACAGTAGCCACTTACTACCTAACGTTAACGGTTCAGACAATGAGGTTAGAAAACAGCTGAATGGTAGGCATTTATTGTATGTAATTATTGTAGGCAGCCAGCTGGCGTAATTACAGGCACTCTCAGGCGTGAAGCAACTATCCACCGTTGCTAATAGTTGCCAGTAGCTACTGTTGCTGCTCTACCATTATACAACAGTTTACTGTTGCTGCTCTACCATTATACTATAGTTTACTGCTGCTGCTCTACCATTATACTATAGTTTACTGCTGCTGCTCTACCATTATACTATAGTTTACTGTTGCTGCTCTACCATTATACTATAGTGTACTGTTGCTGCTCTACCATTATAGTGTACTAATGCTGCTCTACCATTATAGTGTACTAATGCTGCTCTACCATTATAGTGTACTAATGCTGCTCTACCATTATACTATAGTTTACTGCTGCTGCTCTACCATTATACTATAGTTTACTGCTGCTGCTCTACCATTATACTATAGTTTACTGTTGCTGCTCTACCATTATACAGTAGTATACTGTTGCTGCTCTACCGTTATACTATAGTTTACTGATGATTCTCTACCATTATACTATGGTTTACTGTTTCTGATCTACCATTATACTATAGTTTACTGATGCTGCTCTACCATTATACTATAGTTTACTGTTTCTGATCTACCATTATACTATAGTTTACTGCTGCTGATCTACCATTATACTATAGTTTACTGTTTCTGCTCTACCATTATACTATAGTTTACTGTTGCTGCTCTACCATTATAGTGTACTAATGCTGCTCTACCATTATCCTATAGTTTACTGATGATTCTCTACCATTATACTATAGTTTACTGTTTCTGATCTACCATTATACTATAGTTTACTGATGCTGCTCTACCATTATACTATAGTTTACTGTTTCTGATCTACCATTATACTATAGTTTACTGCTGCTGATCTACCATTATACTATAGTTTACTGCTACTGCTCTACCATTATACTATAGTTTACTGCTACTGCTCTACCATTATACTATAGTTTACTGCTACTGCTCTACCATTATACTATAGTTTACTGCTACTGCTCTACCATTATACTATAGTTTACTGCTGCTGCTGAAACACTATGGCTATTTGCAGTTGGAAACATTTGCCCTAAACTGCACTGATGTTATCTTGCTGACACCATTCCAATGAAACAGTCAGACCATAACACAAAGATAATATCTAATTAGTGTATTGTAACACAATTACGTGCTATGGTTGCCCTTGAAACCAGTTTGTGTGTGTGTGTGTGTGTCTAGCTCTGTGTATGCCTCTGTCTTTCTGTGTGTGTGTCTAGCTCTGTGTATGCCTCTGTCTTTCTGTGTGTGTGTCTAGCTCTGTGTATGCCTCTGTCTTTCTGTGTGTGTGTCTAGCTCTGTGTATGCCTCTGTCTTTCTGTGTGTGTGTCTAGCTCTGTGTATGCCTCTGTCTTTCTGTGTGTGTGTCTAGCTCTGTGTATGCCTCTGTCTTTCTGTGTGTGTGTCTAGCTCTGTGTATGCCTCTGTCTTTCTGTGTGTGTGTCTAGCTCTGTGTATGCCTCTGTCTTTCTGTGTGTGTGTCTAGCTCTGTGTATGCCTCTGTCTTTCTGTGTGTGTGTCTAGCTCTGTGTATGCCTCTGTCTTTCTGTGTGTGTGTCTAGCTCTGTGTGTGCCTCTGTCTTTCTGTGTGTGTGTCTAGCTCTGTGTATGCCTCTGTCTTTCTGTGTGTGTGTCTAGCTCTGTGTATGCCTCTGTCTTTCTGTGTGTGTGTGTAGCTCTGTGTGTGCCTCTGTCTTTCTGTGTGTGTGTCTAGCTCTGTGTATGCCTCTGTCTTTCTGTGTGTGTGTCTAGCTCTGTGTATGCCTCTGTCTTTCTGTGTGTGTGTCTAGCTCTGTGTATGCCTCTGTCTTTCTGTGTGTGTGTCTAGCTCTGTGTATG
>CM062505.1:6398561-6411061 GCA_031479575.1 Coregonus ussuriensis | reverse complement strand
AGGTGAGTTCCCTTTTACATTTAAAGCTCTTTGAGGACTTGGAAAAGCACTAGGCCCACATAAACCCATTGCTTTATTGTCCGCATGTGGCCAGGCCTGATCCATTGTGGTGTTGCTGAGACCAGACTAATGGTATAAACAGAGGAAAACGCAGTCTGTATAGAAAAAAAAGGTACTAAGTCGCTGCCTTGCGGTCTCAGTTCAACCAAGATGCGTGGAACAAAGAACAAAATGGATATACTCCGTATATTCTATACTAGATATTCAGTATATTCTATAGTAGATATTCAGTATATTCTACAGTAGATATTCAGTATATTCTACAGTAGATATTCAAGCTCAGTATATTCTACAGTAGATATTCAGTATATTCTACAGTATATATTCAAGCTCAGTATATTCTATAGTAGATATTCAAGCTCAGTATATTCTGTACTAGATATTCAGGCTCAGTATATACTATAGTAGATATTCAGGCTTAGGATATTCTACAGTAGATATTCAAGATCAGTATATTCTACAGTAGATAATCAGGCTCAGTATATTCTACAGTAGATATTCAGTAAATTCTATAGTAGATATTCAGTATATTCTATTGTAGATATTCAGTATATTCTACAATAGATATTCAGTATATTCTACAGTAGATATTCAGTGTTTTCTAAAGTAGATATTCAAGCTCAGTATATTCTACAGTAGATATTCAGTATATTCTACAGTAGATATTCAAGCTCAGTATATTCTATAGTAGATATTCAAGCTCATTGTATTCTACAGTAGATATTCAAGCTCAGTATATTCTACAGTAGATATTCTGGCTCAGTATATTCTATAGTAGATATTCAAGTTCAGTATATTCAACAGTAGATATTCAAGCTCAGTATATTCTATATTAGGCATTCAATCTCATTATATTCAACAGTAGATATTCAAGCTCAGTATATTCTACAGTAGATATTCAGGCTCAGTATATTCTACAGTAGATATTCAAGCTCAGTATATTATATAGTAGATATTCAGTATATTCTACAGTAGATAGTCAGTATATTCTACAGTAGATATTAAGTATATTCTACAGTAGATATTCAGTATATTCTATAGTAGATATTCAGTGTATTATATAGTAGATATTCAGTATATTCTATAGTAGAAATTCAGTATATTCTACAGTAGATATTCAGTATATTCTACAGTAGATATTCAAGCTCTGTATATTCTATAGTATATATTCAAGCTCAGTATATTCTACACTAGATTTACAAGCTCAGTATATTCTACACTAGATATTCAAGCTCAGTATTTTCTACACTAGATAATCAGGCTCAGTATATTCCACAGTAATTATTCAGGCTCAGTATATTCAACAGTAGATATTCAAGCTCAGTATATTCTATAGTAGATATTCAAGCTCAGTATATTCTATAGTAGATATTCAAGCTCAGTATATTCTACACTAGATATTCAAGCTCTGTATATTCTACAGTAGATATTCAGGCTCAGTATATTCTACAGTAGATATTCAAGCTCAGTATATTCTATAGTAGATATTCAAGCTCAGCATATTATATAGTAGATTTTCAAGCTCAGTATATTCTATAGTAGATATTCAAGCTCAGTATATTCTATAGTAGATATTCAAGCTCAGTATATTCTACAGTAGATATTCAGGCTCAGTATATTCTACAGTAGATATTCAAGCTCAGTATATTCTACAGTAGATATTCAGGCTCAATATATTCTACAGTAGATATTCAGGCTTAGTATATTCTACAGTAGATATTCAGGCTCAGCATAATCTATTGTAGATATTCAAGCTCAGTATATTCTATAGTAGATATTCAAGCTCAGTATATTCTACTCTAGATATTCAAACTCTGTATATTCTACAGTATATATTCAGGCTCAGTATATTCTACAGTAGATATTCAAGCTCAGTATATTCTATAGTAGATATTCAAGCTCAGCATATTCTATAGTAGATTTTCAAGCTCAGTATATTCTACAGTAGATATTCAGGCTTAGTATATTCTACAGTAGATATTCAGGCTCAGCATATTCTACAGTAGATATTCAGGCTCAGTATATTCTACAGTAGATATTCAAGCTCAGTATATTCTACAGTAGACATTCAGGCTCAGTATATTCTACAGTAGATATTCAGGCTCAGTATATTCTACACGAACAACAGGATCACTATATAGACCAACAGTATCATTATATAGAACAACAGGATCACTATATAGACCAACAGGATCATTATACAGACCAACAGGATCATTATATAGACCAACATGATCATTATATATACCAACAGGATCATTATATAGACCAACAGGATCATTATATAGACCAACATGATCATTATATAGACCAACAGGATCATTATATAGACCAACAGGATCATTATATAGACCAACATGATCATTATATAGACCAACAGGATCATTATATAGACCAACAGGATCACTATATAGACCAACAGTATTATTATATAGAACAACAGGATCACTATATAGACCAACATGATCATTATATAGACCAACAGGATCATTATATAGACCAACAGGATCACTATATAGACCAACAGTATTATTATATAGAACAACAGGATCACTATATAGACCAACATGATCATTTTATAGACCAACAGGATCATTATATAGACCAACATGATCATTATAGAGACCAACATGATCATTATATAGACCAACAGGATCATTATATAGACCAACATAATCATTATATAGACCAACAGGATCAATATATAGACCAGCAGTATCATTTATATAGTCCAACAGGATCACTATATAGACCAGCAGGATCATTTATATAGTCCAACAGGATCACTATATAGACCAACATGATCACTATATAGACCAACAGGATCATTATATAGACCAACAGGATCATTATATAGACCAACAGGATCATTATACAGACCAACAGGATCATTATATAGACCAACAGGATCATTATAAAGACCAACAGGATCATTATATAGATCAACAGGATCATTATATAGACCAACATTATCATTATATAGACCAACAGGATCATTATATAGACCAACAGGATCACTATATAGACCAACAGTATTATTATATAGAACAACAGGATCACTATATAGACCAACATGATCATTATATAGACCAACAGGATCATTACATAGACCAACAGGATCACTATATAGACCAACAGTATTATTATATAGAACAACAGGATCACTATATAGACCAACATGATCATTATATAGACCAACAGGATCATTATATAGACCAACAGGATCACTATATAGACCAACAGTATTATTATATAGAACAACAGGATCACTATATAGACCAACAGTATTATTATATAGAACAACAGGATCACTATATAGACCAACATGATCATTTTATAGACCAACAGGATCATTATATAGACCAACATGATCATTATAGAGACCAACATGATCATTATATAGACCAACAGGATCATTATATAGACCAACATAATCATTATATAGACCAACAGGATCAATATATAGACCAGCAGTATCATTTATATAGTCCAACAGGATCACTATATAGACCAGCAGGATCATTTATATAGTCCAACAGGATCACTATATAGACCAACATGATCACTATATAGACCAACAGGATCATTATATAGACCAACAGGATCATTATATAGACCAACAGGATCATTATATAGACCAACAGGATCATTGTAAAGACCAACAGGATCATTATATAGATCAACATGATCATTATATAGACCAACAGGATCACTATATAAACCAACAGGATCATTATATATACCAACAGGATCATTATATAGACCAGCAGGATCAATATATAGACCAACAGGATCACTATATAGACCAACAGGTTCATTATATATACCAACAGGATCACTCTATAGACCAACATGATCATTATATAGACCAACAGGATCATTATATAGACCAACATGATCATTATATAGACCAACAGGATCATTATATAGACCAACAGGATCATTATATAGACCAACAGGATCATTATATAGACAATGGAGAAAATGCATCCCACAACATTTTAACATGGAAATAGCTGTTCTATCATTCAGCCTACAGTAGCAGCCAATCTGTGGTGTTCAATGTAGGCCTACATTCCATGAGACCTTTGAAAGAAACTTGCAGGGCTTAACGGTAA
Organism: Coregonus ussuriensis; assembly: GCA_031479575.1. NCBI lineage: Eukaryota > Metazoa > Chordata > Actinopteri > Salmoniformes > Salmonidae > Coregonus > Coregonus ussuriensis. Next base: position 6,406,883 of record CM062505.1, on the reverse strand, counting down.
CCTGTTTATCCACTTGTCGATCAGACAAGGAGGTTACTGAAAGTGTTGTTTGATGCGAGAAACCACTTAAAAAAATAAAATGCATTATTATTCCCATACCATTATTACAGAGAATCAGACAAATTATGCTACTCTCTGCCTTTACCTGACTCGCTTTTCAAATATGTTTAGAAATGTACATGTTTTGTGCTCTTGTAGGAAGCTATCACTCCCCTATTGCTGGCTACAAATGATCTATAACTGGGCTAATAACTCACTAACTAGAAAAGGATATGAACAAAATGTGCACAGGTGGCTACATACATCTCTCGCTTTGATCTCAAAACAAGCACATCTACTCAGAACCGCTCATGCTGTAAACACAGTCCAGTTCAAAGTGAATGGCACAGATGCATATGGTAATCATATATTTGCTTATACAGTGGGGGAAAAAAGTATTTAGTCAGCCACCAATTGTGCAAGTTCTCCCACTTAAAAAGATGAGAGAGGCCTGTCATTTTCATCATAGGCACACGTCAACTATGACAGACAAATTGAGAAAAAAAAATGCAGAAAATCACATTGTAGGATTTTTAATGAATTTATTAGCAAATTACGGTGTAAAATAAGTATTTGGTCACTTACAAACAAGCAAGATTTCTGGCTCTCACAGACCTGTAACTTCTTCTTTAAGAGGCTCCTCTGTCCTCCACTCGTTACCTGTATTAATGGCACCTGTTTGAACTTGTTATCAGTATAAAAGACACCTGTCCACAACCTCAAACAGTCACACTCCAAACTCCACTATGGCCAAGACCAAAGAGCTGTCAAAGGACACCAGAAACAAAATTGTAGACCTGCACCAGGCTGGGAAGACTGAATCTGCAATAGGTAAGCAGCTTGGTTTGAAGAAATCAACTGTGGGAGCAATTATTAGGAAATGGAAGACATACAAGACCACTGATAATCTCCCTCGATCTGGGGCTCCACGCAAGATCTCACCCCGTGGGGTCAAAATGATCACAAGAACGGTGAGCAAAAATCCCAGAACCACACGGGGGGACCTAGTGAATGACCTGCAGAGAGCTGGGACTAAAGTAACAAAGCCTACCATCAGCAACACACTACGCCTCCAGGGACTTAAATCCTGCAGTGCAAGACGTGTCCCCCTGCTTAAGCCAGTACATGTCCAGGCCCCTCTGAAGTTTGCTACGGTGCATTTGGATGATCCAGAAGAGGATTGGGAGAATGTCATATGGTCAGATGAAACCAAAATATAACTTTTTGGTAAAAACTCAACTCGTCGTGTTTGGAGGACAAAGAATGCTGAGTTGCATCCAAAGAATACCATACCTACTGTGAAGCATGGGGGTGGAAACATCATGCTTTGGGGCTGTTTTTCTGCAAAGGGACCAGGACGACTGATCCGTGTAAAGGAAAGAATGAATGGGGCCATGTATCGTGAGAGTTTGAGTGAAAACCTCCTTCCATCAGCAAGGGCATTGAAGATTAAACGTGGCTGGGTCTTTCAGCATGCCAATGATCCCAAACACACCGCCCGGGCAACGAAGGAGTGGCTTCGTAAGAAGCATTTCAAGGTCCTGGAGTGGCCTAGCCAGTTTCCAGATCTCAACCCCATAGAAAATCTTTGGAGGGAGTTGAAAGTCCGTGTTGCCCAGCGACAGTCCCAAAACATCACTGCTCTAGAGGAGATCTGCATGGAGGAATGGGCCAAAATACCAGCAACAGTGTGTGAAAACCTTGTGAAGACTTACAGAAAACGTTTGACCTGTGTCATTGCCAACAAAGGGTATATAACAAAGTATTGAGAAACTTTTGTTATTGACCAAATACTTATTTTCCACCATAATTTGCAAATAAATTCATAAAAAATCCTACAATGTGATTTTCTGGAGAGAAAAAATCTCATTTTGTCCGTCATAGTTGACGTGTACCTATGATGAAAATTACAGGTCTCTCTCATCTTTTTAAGTGGGAGAACTTGCACAATTGGTGGCTGACTAAATACTTTTTTTCCCCACTGTAGACCTACTGCAGCTCTGATTGTTTATGCCACACCGGTCTGTGTAGAGTACGGGCTGAGTAGAGTACGGGCTGAGTAGAGTACGGGCTGAGTAGAGTACGGGCTGAGTAGAGTACGGGCTGAGTAGAGTACGGGCTGAGTAGTGTGTGTCAATGCAATAGAATCCTACTCCGATGCGTTCTGCCTACAACAAAATAGTTTGTTGTTTCGGTGTGTTGCATTGTAAGTGGCTAATATTGCGTTGATTCGATCACAGTTGCCACAGTAAAGGGAAACGTTGATAGTGTAAACACGGAGAACTCTAGAACAGTGGTCACCAACCTTTTTTCTGAGTCGAGATCACTTCGAGTCAAAATGCAAGCCGAGATCTAACGCTCAGATATTTTTTTAATGACTTAAAAAACATAAGCCTATGCAACATTAACCAATTAAAAACAGTTCTGTAGCAATGAGGTTGTGCAGTAAGCTGTAGGTCCAATACATTATCACGGCATATTGGCTTTGCTTGAATTGCCCTGCCAATGCCTTGTTGTTCAGGCCATTTTTTTAACATTATATTTCAAAATTTGAGGTAGGCTATATGATCACACCGGTAATAGATCCGTTGTTGTATTACTTGTGTGGCACAGATGAGTGAGCATATATTTAAATCATTTGCTTTTTATTTTACTGGGCTGATGGTGCCTGCATCTGATGGTCAGTCTCAGCGGAGGGAGAGAGGGGCAGACTGAGGGTCCGCCTCTCTGCAGCCCTCCGCTCTCCCTTTCCTCCGCTGACACTGACCGAAAAGGGACACACGTCTTCCAGCTGATGGCGAAACTCGAGTCGCACCGTATTATTTCTGCCTCATGCATAAATTCATGTTGTTACTCCTATGAACGGAGAAAGTGAAATATACCTCGATAATAAAAAAGACCCAAGCCGCTAGTAATAATAACAACAACGCAAGCATGTAGATTCACTTTCCTACTCATTCATTACAGCTGCAGTGCTTGTTGTAGCGCTGAGTGGAAATAGGAAGAACGGGCATTTTATGGCTTATAAAAGTGTTGAAAACAAAGTGTTGACAGTGCTGAGTAAGAACTTAAACATGAATTCACTCATAAAAACAGAAGCTCTTTGTTCTATTCATTGACAGTCTCTCTCTCTAGTCATGGTTTTAAACGTTTTGAAATCTCACAGTATCAACTTTGCTGTAGATTTCTGATGCCTGCTACGTTACTGCAGACAAGGTCATCTGAGCCATCCGATTGGTCAGCGGTGGGCCTATAGTGCACTTGATTTGCTCTCTGGGCCCACCGGGAAGGCAGAGTTTGTACCTTCAGACACATTAAATGGTTCAAAATGGCAACAGTACGCCTACCCGGCACGCAGGGCAGCTGAATCGGGTGCACCTACCGCCAAAAGCCAGAGACTAATAAAACAATAGGAACACATGGAAATATTTGGCGATCGACTAGGAATGCCTTGGAGATCAACCAGTCGATCACGAACGACTGCTCTAGAAAGTTGAGTGAAGCTCAATCTCGTGCTTCTCTCTGTGGGCTGATATTTCTGCATGGCAGGCCCAGGGAGCCGTGTGGCAGTCCCAGGGAGCCGTGTGGCAGTCCTAGGGAGCTGTGTGGCAGTCCTAGGGAGCCGTGTGGCAGTCCCAGGGAGCTGTGTGGCAGTCCCAGGGAGCTGTGTGGCAGTCCTAGGGAGCCGTGTGGCAGTCCCAGGGAGCTGTGTGGCAGTCCTAGGGAGCTGTGTGGCAGTCCCAGGGAGCTGTGTAGCAGTCTCTGCGCTGCAGCGTGTGTGCACGTGCACAGCTTAGAGGGAACATTGGATCATGCAACCCTACTGTATTTGCCGTATAAGTCTCAGGAGGTGGTTGAGCTTACTCCACAATGCATGACCTCTGCAGTAAATCCACTAAAACAGTCTTTATTAGCCCACAGGGATTCATTAGCTGTGTAACGATGCACTCTACATGACAGAAGTATTCCACCTGTGGTGTTTACAATACCAGAGGAGGACCTGTGGTGTTTACAGTACCAGAGGAGGACCTGTGGTATTTACAGTACCAGAGGAGGACATGTGGTATTTACAGTACCAGAGGAGGACCTGTGGTATTTACAGTACCAGAGGAGGACCTGTGGTGTTTACAGTACCAGAGGAGGACCTGTGGTGTTTACAGTACCAGAGGAGGACCTGTGGTGTTTACAGTACCAGAGGAGGACCTGTGGTATTTACAGTACCAGAGGAGGACCTGTGGTATTTACAGTACCAGAGGAGGACCTATGGTGTTTACAGTACCAGAGGAGGACCTGTGGTGTTTACAGTACCAGAGGAGGACCTGTGGTATTTACAGTACCAGAGGAGGATCTGTGGTATTTACAGTACCAGAGGAGGACCTGTGGTGTTTACAGTACCAGAGGAGGACCTGTGGTGTTTACAGTACCAGAGGAGGACCTGTGGTGTTTACAGTACCAGAGGAGGACCTGTGGTATTTACAGTACCAGAGGAGGACCTGTGGTGTTTACAGTACCAGAGGAGGACCTGTGGTATTTACAGTACCAGAGGAGGACCTGTGGTGTTTACAGTACCAGAGGAGGACCTGTGGTATTTACAGTACCAGAGGAGGACCTGTGGTATTTACAGTACCAGAGGAGGACCTGTGGTATTTACAGTACCAGAGGAGGACTGTGCTGAGTTTATGATATACAGTGCCTTCAGAAAGTATTCATATACCCTAGACGTATTCCACATTTTGTTTTACAGCCTGAATTCAAAATGGATTAAATAAAAAAAATATCTCACCCATTTACACACAGTACCCCATAAGGACAAAGTGAAAACATGTTTTTAGACATTTTGCAAATGTATTAGAAAATGAAATACAGAAATATCTAATTTACATAAGTATTCACATCCCTGAGTCAATACATGTTAGAATCACCTTTGGCAGCGATTACAGCTGTGAGTCTTTCTGGGTAAGTCTCTAAAAGCTTTTGCACACCTGGATTGTACAATATTTAAAAGTTCTTCTTTACGCTTTGTCAAGTTGGTTGTTGATCATTGCAAGACAGCCATTTTCAAGTCTTGCCATAGATTTTTAAGACGATTTAAGTCAAAACTGTAACCAGGCCACTCAGGAACATTCAATGTTGTCTTGGTAAGCAACTCCAGTGTATATTTGGCCTTGTGTTTTAGGTTATTGTCCTACTGAAAGACAGATTTGTCTCCCAGTGTCTGTTGGAAAGCAGACTGAACCAAGTTTTCCTCTAGGATTTTGCCTGTGCTTAGCTCTATACATTCTCTTTTTATCCCCAAAAAAACTCCCTAGTATTTGCCGATGACAAGCACACCCATAACAGGATGCAGCCACCACCATGCTTGAAAATATGAGGAGTGGTACTCAGTGATGTGTTTATTGCAGTTTTACTTTAGTGCCTTATTGCAAACAGGAAGCATGTTTTGGAATATTTGTATTATGTACAGGCTTCCTTCTTTTCACTCTGTCATTTCGGTTAGTATTGTGGCGTAACTACAATGTTGTTGATCCATCCTCAGTTTTCTCCTATCACAGCCATTAAACTCTGTAACTATTTTAAAGTCACCAATGGCCTCATGGTGAAATCCCTGAACGGTTTCCTTCATCTCCGGCAACTGAGTTAGGAAGGACACTTGTATCTTTGTAGTGACTGGGTGTATTGATACACCATCCAAAGTGTAATTAATAACTTCACCATGCTCAAAGGGATAGTCATTGTCTGCTTTTTTTTTAACCAATCGGTGCCCTTCTTTGCGAGGCATTGGAAAACCTCCCTGGTCTTTGTGGTTGAGTCTGTGTTTCAAGTTCGCTGCTTGACTGAGGGACCTTACAGATAATTGTATGTGTGGGGTACAGAGATGAGGTAGTCATTCAAAAATTAAAAATAAAAAAAAGTTAAAGGGTGTGAATAGTTTCTGAATTAACTGTATCTGTTCTGCCTTACATAAATTCCATGTCATATGTACAGCACATCTCAACTGAAACATTTCAGCTCAGCGGGCTAAATCCGTCTTGTGGGCGTGCAGGAGACTTCATATTAATTTGAATAGAAAGAGGAAGTTAGAGAAGAAATTTTGTATCAATCAGAAAGATCTTGGGAGCAGCAAACAGTCCTTCACAAAAACATGAGTGCGTCTTGTCAGTTGTATTATGCTCTCATCCAATCAAACAAGGTGAACACTTCCTGTTCCGCTGAAACAAGGTGACTTCCTGTTCCACTGACCCGAGGATGAGAAGACACTCATATAGCTTGTTGTATCCAGCTCACTGCAGAAAGATCACGTTTGGGAGCAGAAACAGTTAGCGGACTGACTTTTACTCTCTTTTCAATAATTCTTTCTGGAACAGACCAGCAGTAGCTCATCTGTGGTTTCCTTCAGGTCATGACCTCAGTAAACGAGAAACACTCAAAACATCAGAGCTGAATATCGTTTCCAAACAGTATGCGATCGAAACCCTACCTCCATTTTCACTTCTGGTCTTTCTCAGGTGCTTTCCTTACCGACGGACGGAGGTGTTGTGTTTGCAGGAGTGTATGAATAGATAGAAAGCACACGTTCGTTCGCTGTCATAAAATACAATTAAAAGTGTTTACAGGGTTGGTGTGTAAATGAGGCTGACAGATTGTGTAGGTATGCTGGGCCAGGCAGGGCAGCTGTATCCGCTTGGAGGGAGATTGAACTATGACTGCGTCCCAAATGGCACCCTATTCACTATATAGGGCACCATGTACCCTGGTCAACAGTAGTGCACTATATAGGGAATAGGGTGCCATTTGGGATGTAGAACCTAGTTCAGTTACATTACATCTGTCTCCGTCTGTAACCAATAAGAGCTGGGTTTTGATGAGGGCACCGCAGTGCAAACAAACCTTGACCAAAGCCAGCCAGCCCGGCTATCCCAGCTCCGCTCTATAAACACACGAACGCACGCACGATTGGAGGGGGGAATTGGGGAGAAGTAGGTGTGACTGTAACCAGTTTTCATCCTACCCTTTTATGACAGTAAAGTGCATGTTGGATATAAGATGTCATGACAGGTTTGATGGAAACACATTTTTTTCTGTAAACTTTCCAAATGTCAACAAAAACAAAATAGGCTAGACAAGGTGGGATCGTTTTGTGTCGGTAAAATGAATAATGCGAGAAATGTCAGTGGAAACGCTTTTATGCACACATATTGATATAACAACCATCATATCGAAGTAAACTTGGAGTCACGTGATGACATGTTGTTTCGTCCCACCACTAAGACTCGTCGGTAAACCATGCAGGTTATCAGGCTACAGACGACAGAAGTTATGATGAACTTCACAGGGTGGTGAAAGTGCACGGTGATGAGCTTGATGCTCCTTTCCAATAAATATTGAGGGTCTTATTCTGGTGACATGATCATCGATGGCTTGGCTGCCATTAGACAATAATATTATGGCTTTTTTGTCCATAATAATAATCTCATTATGTAGGCTATACCCGCTGTATCTACATTTACATTTACATTTTAGTCATTTAGCAGACGCTCTTATCCAGAGCGACTTACAGGAGCAATTAGGGTTAAGTGCCTTGCTCAAGGGCACATTAACGTCATTTAGCAGACGCTCTTAGCCAGAGCGACTCACAAATTGGTGCGTTCACCCTATAGCCAGTGGGATAACCACTTTATCTGCACACTGTTGGCTAGAGCGCACGTGCCAAAAACAGAGTGGGTACACTCGCTATACTGTGTAACGCAAAAAAAACATTTGTGAGAAATCAGTAGAGTTGAAAATGTGATGGAAACCCATCTAACTTTTTTTTTTGTTTTTTTTTGGTACATGGGAATTTAACCACAAAGGGTATTCTTAAGTGCAGTACAGGCTTTTATCTACAACAAGTCCATTTGATGGAAACACATCTCTGGTGGAAACATTTGCATATTTTTTAAAATGAAGATTTCTTTATATTGACATGAAAATTGGCTCCTGACTCGGTTTTTCCACCTTTTTAAGATTACATGTTTGTCCCTAGGCTGTTATTGTTGTGGGGAGAACAAGTATTTGATACACTGCCGATTTTGCAGGTTTTCCTACTTACAAAGCATGTAGAGGTCTGTAATTTTTATCATGGGTACACTTCAACTGTGAGAGACGGAATCTAAAACAAAAATCCAGAAAATCACATTGTACGATTTTTAAGTAATTAATTTCCATTTTATTGCATGACGTAAGTATTTGATACATCAGAAAAGCAGAACTTAATATTTGGTACAGAAACCTTTGTTTGCAATT
>CM062505.1:6271061-6393561 GCA_031479575.1 Coregonus ussuriensis | reverse complement strand
TACTTAAAGAACATACCAAACTGTACGTACAGTATTCAAACATTTGATTCCTTCTATAAAGGTCTTCACATATTTTACATTTCCAACAGTCTGATGGTTTTTGCGACTGCACTTGAAGAAACATTCAAAGTTCTTGAAATGTTCCGTATTGACTGACATTCATGACTTAAAGCAATGATGGACTGTCGTTTCTCTTTGCTTATTTGAGCTGTTCTTGCCATAATATGGACTTGGTCTTTTACCAAATATGGCTATCTTCTGTATACTCCCCCCTACCTTGTCACAACACAACCGATTGGCTCAAACGCATTTCAAGAACTTTGAATGTTTCTTCAAGTGCAGTCGCAAAAACCATCAAGCGCTATGATGAAACTAGCTCTAATGAGGACCGCCACAGGAATGGAAGACCCAGAGTTACCTCTGCTGCAGAGGATAAGTTCATTAGAGTTAACAGCCTCAGAAAATGCTGCCCAAATAAATGCTTCACAGAGATCAAGTCATAGACATATCTCAACATCAACTGTTCAAAGGGGACTGTGTGAATCAGGCCTTCATGGTCGAATTGCTGCAAAGAAACCACTACTAAAGGACACCAATAAGAAGAAGAGTCCTGCTTGGGCCAAGAAACACGAGCAATGGACATTAGACCGGTGGAAATCTGTCCTTTTGGTCTGGAGTCCAAATTTGAGATTTCTGGTTCCAACCGCCATTTCTTTGTGAGACGCGGTGTGGTTGAATGAATGATCTCCGCATGTGTAGTTCCCACCGTAAAGCATGGAGGAGGAGGTGTTATGGTGTGGGGGAGCTTTGCTGGTGACACTGTCTGTGATTTATTTAGAATTCAAGGCACACTTAACCAGCATGGCTACCACAGCATTCTGCAGCGATACGCCATCCCATCTGGTTTGGGCTTAGTGCGACTATCATTTGTTTTTCAACAGCACAATGACCCAACACACTTCCAGGCTGTGTAAGGTTTATTTTACCAACAAGGAGAGTGATGGAGTGCTGCATCAGATGACCTGGCCTCCACAATCCCCCGACCTCAACCCAATTGATATGGTTTGGGATGAGTCGGACGGCAGAGTGAAGGAAAAGCATCCAAGAAGTGCTCAGCATATGTTTGAACTCCTTCAAGACTGTTGGAAAAGCATTCCAGGTGAAGCTGGTTGAGAGAATGCCAAGATTGTGCAAAGCTGTCATCAAGGCAAAGGGTGGCTATTTGAAGAATCTCAAATCTCAAATATATTTTGATTTGTTTAACACTTTTTGGGTTACTACATGATTCCATATGTGTTATTTCATAGTTTTCTTGTCTTCACTATTATTCTACAATGTAGAAAATATTAAACATAAAGAAAACCCCTTGAATGAGTAGGTGTGTCCAAACTTTTGACTGCTACTGTACATCACAGAAGACTGAAATATAACCAAACCGTTTGACATGGAAACACATGATTATCGGCAGGTTTTTTGAAAGAATGTTTATTAGTTATGAAATTATAAAAATTATTAACATTCCACACACGAGGCCACTACAGGGCGATTTTGATAATTTGATTACAGGAAACTACCTAGAGCACGGGACATGCACCAACATGCCCCTTACTCTAGTGTTTCAGATGCCCTAACCATGTTAACCTTCAACAGCTTGTTGAAAGCTGGACTGGGCTTTGGAGATCAACAAGCAGAGATCACAGTCTCACTGCAGAATTACGTCCGCGTGCGCCATCGTGTTAATGTTGTCCATCCCACCAGACATGACGATGACACGCAGGTCAAAATACCAAAAAATTAACTGTGAATCAATTATATTAATTTCGGGGCAGGTCGAAAGACATATGAAAACATTCATGGACATTTAACTAGCTAGCTATTGCTAGTTAGTTTGTCCTGGGAGATGCCTGACATGCATATGGTCCTCTTTTTAGCTGGTTCTTTGTAGAATTTTGACCAAGAGTCCACAGATAAAAAGGGAAAACCTAGTTAGTTTTTAGTTAGTTATCTTCGATTAATCTCTCCTCATTTGCCTTTCATGCATCCAAGTGGGTTTGTATCTTCCTGATATCCAATAAGGAGGGGACTTGCAGCGCGTGGAGCGTCTCAAATAGAACCAAGTTCTATTTTAGCACTTGGTTACGCAGATGCTCGTTCACACGTGAGTGGTGTGGGGGAAATGATTGAATAATATGTATGTGTACATTCGTGGTCAAAAGTTTTGAGAATGACACAAATACTAATTTTCACAAAGTCTGCTGCCTCAGTTTCGATGATGGCAATTTGCATATACTCCAGAATGTCATGAAGAGTAATCAGATGAATTGCAATTAATTTCAAAGTCCCTCTTTGCCAAAAGTACCAGCTGCCATCATGTCAGTGATTCTCTCGTTAACACAGGTGAGAGTGTTGACGAGGACAAGGCTGGAGATCACTCTGTCATGCTGATTGAGTTAGAATAACAGACTGGAAGCTTTAAAAGGAGGGTGGTGCTTGAAATCATTGTTCTTCCTCTGTTAACCATGGTTATCTGCAAGGAAACACGTGCCGTCATAATTTCTTTGCACAAAATGGCTTCACAGGCAAGGATATTGCTGCTAGTAAGATTGCACCTAAATCAACCATTTATCGGATCATCAAGAACTTCAAGGAGAGAGGTTCAATTGTTGTGCAGAGGGTGTCAGGGTGCCCAAGAAAGTCCAGCAAATGCCAGGACCGTCTCCTAAAGTTGATTCAGCTGCGGGATCAGGGCACCACCAGTGCAGAGCTTGCTCAGGAATGGCAGCAGGCAGGTGTGAGTGCATCTGCAGGCACAGTGAGGCGAAGACCTTTGGAGGATGGCCTGGTGTCAAGAAGGGCAGCAAGGAAGCCACTTCTCTCCAGGAAAAACATCAGGGACAGACTGATATTCTGCAAAAGGTACAGGGATTGGACTGCTGAGGACTGGGGTAAAGTCATTTTCTCTGATGAATCCCCTTTCCGATTGTTTGGGGCATCCGGAAAACACCTTGTCCAGAGAAGACAAGGTGAGCGCTACCATCAGTCCTGTGTCATGCCAACAGTAAAGCAACCTGAGACCATTCATGTGTTGCTTCTCAGCCAAGGGAGTGGGCTCACTTACAATTTTGCCTAAGAACACAGCCATGAATAAAGAATGGTACCAACACATCCTCCGAGAGCAACTTCTCCCAACCATCCAATAACAGTTTGGTGACGACCAATGCCTTTTCCAGCATGATGGAGCACCTTGCCATAAGGCAAAAGTGATAACTAAGTGGCTCAGGGGACAAAACATCAACATTTTGGGTCCATGGCCAGGAAACTCCGCAGACCTTAATCCCATTGAGAACTTGTGGTCGATCCACAAATTCTGACAAACTTCAAGCATTGATTATGCAAGAATGGGCTGCTGTCAGTCAGGATGTGACCCAGAAGTTAATTGACAGCATGCCAGGGCGGATTGCAGAGGTCTTGAGGGTCAACACTGCAAATATTGACTCTTTGCATAAACACAATGTAATTGTCAATAAAAGCCTTTGACACTTATGGAATGCTTGTAATTATACTTCAGTATACCATAGTAACATCTGACAAAAATATCTCATAACACTGAAGCAGCGAACTTTGTGAAGACCAATACTTGTGTCATTCTCAAAACTTTTGACTGTACATTTATTTTGCAACACTCGTGCACCCAACTTGGCCGGTGAGGTTTGCAGGTTAGATGTTTTTCCACATTACTCCAAACGTCACATTTCAATGTGTTTGGGATGAAACGTCAGATTTTGAAGTTGCAAAAATGAGTGCCTATCACCGGGATTGAAAACCAGACCCACGGAGCTTGCGGATTACACCCATCCGCCATCCCCGTCCACAAAACCCTCGCAATACCCAAGCATACTTTGATGGTAATAGCACTCACCGTTGCCCCTAGTGGCGACGTCCTGTAATTAGACACACAGCTCCAGACGTTTTATGCATATCAGGCACACAGAAACAACTATTTGGTTTAGTTTAGGCATTCATTCCGATTGGTTTAACAATTCAGGCATTCATTCCGATTGGGTTAACAATTCAGGCATTCATTCCGATTAGGTTAACAATTCAGGCATTCATTCCGATTGGGTTAACAATTCAGGCATTCATTCCGATTGAGTTAACAATTCAGGCATTCATTCCGATTGGTTTAACAATTCAGGCATTCATTCCGATTGGGTTAACAATTCAGGCATTCATTCCGATTGGGTTAACAATTCAGGCATTCATTCCGATTGGGTTAACAATTCAGGCATTCATTCCGATTGGGTTAACAATTCAGGCATTCATTCCGATTAGGTTATCAATTCAGGCATTCATTCCGATTGGGTTAACAATTCAGGCATTCATTCCGATTGGGTTAACAATTCAGGCATTCATTCCGATTGGGTTAACAATTCAGGCATTCATTCCGATTGGGTTAACAATTCAGGCATTCATTCCGATTGGGTTAACAATTCAGGCATTCATTCCGATTAGGTTAACAATTCAGGCATTCATTCCGATTGGGTTAACAATTCAGGCATTCATTCCGATTGGGTTAACAATTCAGGCATTCATTCCGATTGGGTTAACAATTCAGGTATTAATTCCGATTGGGTTAACAATTCAGGCATTAATTCCGATTGGGTTAACAATTCAGGCATTCATTCCGATTGGGTTAACAATTCAGGCATTCATTCCGATTGGGTTAACAATTCAGGCATTCATTCCTATTGTGTTAAAAATTCAAGCATTCATTCCAATTGGGTTAACAATTCAGGCATTCATTCCGATTGGTTAAATTAAGGTTTAAGGTTTGGGATAAGGTTAATTAACTTCAAGCATTAATTCCGATTGGTTAAATTAAGGATTAACTTCAGGCATTAATTCCGATTGGTTAAATTAAGGATTAAGGTTTGGGATAAGGTTAATTAACTTCAAGCATTAATTCCGATTGGTTAAGTTAAGGATTAAGGTTTGGGATAGGGCTAATTAACTTCAGGCATTAATTCCGATTGGTTAAATTAAGGATTAAGGTTTGGGATAAGGTCAATTAACTTCAAGCATTAATTCCGATTGGTTAAGTTAAGGATTAAGGTTTGGGATAAGGTTAATTAACTTCAAGCATTAATTCCGATTGGTTAAGTTAAGGATTGAGGTTTGGGATAGGGTAAAACAGAAAAACTGCCATTAATTAAGACCTGCCTTGCGTACTCATTGTGGAGTGGTCTAAGCAGTGAGCTCCCACCATAGACTATGGGTTCAATCCCAGCACCGGGAGCTTGTTTAAAAAAATTATTGTTTTGCCCCTAGTGGACGCTTTTGAAGGCGTCTCCTGTCGTCCTGGGGGACCTGCAAAAACGACACTTTTCGACATGAATCTGGAGCGATCTCTCTGGGGGAGATGGAGTGATCTCTCTGGGGGAGATGGAGTGATCTCTCTGGGGGAGATGGAGTGATCTCTCTGGGGGAGATGGAGCGATCTCTCTGGGGGAGATGGAGCGATCTCTCTGGGGGAGATGGAGCGATCTCTCTGGGGGAGATGGAGCGATCTCTCTGGGGGAGATGGAGCGATCTCTCTGGGGGAGATGGAGCGATCTCTCTGGGGGAGATGGAGTGATCTCTCTGGGGGAGATGGAGTGATGGGGCAGGCCCGTGCTGGAAAGTGCTGCAGCTGCATTAAAGCACTGAGGTGATTTTACAGATATGAGCGTATGTTGGGGGTGGAGAGAGTTAGGGGGTAAGGCATGCCCTTAGGGGATAAGACAATTGACCAGAGGAGCTGATTAAATAAATTAAACAAATCCGTCAACGCCAAGGTCGCGAACTCTAAACACACAAGTCACGCTACAGCTTTCAAGTGCCTTCTGTCATCAAGCACGCCTTTCAATGGCTCAACAACTATAAACACCTCCGCACCAGCTTGATGTCCTATGCACCCCGATACGTAAACGCAGTCAGCCACTGCGCAAGCTAGCGTTTATGACCATCAGTCTTTGTTTACTTTAGCTCACTCAGCACGCGTTCAGAGTCAGCGATGGAATGGCGACTTATTTATGTTTCCTGGGGAACTGTGCTAAGTTCACGCTAAAGGCTAAAGTCAAGCTGTAGCCTGTTTCTTCACTTGTCATCTATAGTAAGCCAACACATTTTCTTTCCTCTTAATGTGCACGGGAGTGAAGCCATAGTATATAGAGAGGCATTCATGGCTATAACAATGTCTGCTAGTGATTTGGGGTTTGGTTTGTGTGTGACTGTGTCGGACTGGCTGGGAAAAAACTCTCAACATTGTATGTGTGTGTGTCTGTGTACGTTCCTGCGATGTGGAACTGTTTTGTTTAGATCCACTGGGGACCTGTTTTGGCGTGGCACAGCTCATACTGACCGTTGTTCTAATATGGTCTAATGACAGACTCAGTCACAATGGAAATCTAAATGAAGACTGTGCCACTATGCTACACATGCAAAGCTCAAGTTCACATCTGGTACAGTAGCTGACCCTGGCCAACGGTTAAGACAGGGACTCAATCAGGAACTCTTTACCCTGGCCAACGGTTAAGACAGGGACTCAATCAGGAAGTCTTTACTTTGGCCAACGGTTAAGACAGGGACTCAATCAGGAACTCTTTACCCTGGCCAACGGTTAAGACAGGGACTCAATCAGGAAGTCTTATTATTTCTCCTATCATTCAAAACCTCCACTCAGAATGGGCATGTGGAAAAACACCAGGAGTTGCAAAAATGATACCATATGACCCTATAAAAACATGTTTACGTTTGGACAATACTGATTCTGCTTATAAAAGTATATTATCAACTTGCATTATTTTTGGCTGTTTCACACAAACTCGCTTCCATGTCCTGCTGGTAGCAGCTGTGTATCTGCTGTTTCTTCCATGGCGTGGTAACAATATTTCGACCGGGACATTGAGCATGTAATCCGCTGTCCCGCTGTGGCTGTGGGTCATTTATACAGCCGTGTAAGTGAATCAGCCAGGGGAGCACAGCAGCAAATTAATTGACCAGGCTTCTGTCATGCTGTTGGCCATTTCATGGTCTCATCATGGCTTACTACCTTTACTTGATATCAGTGTTTTAATTTACAGCTCATCTAGATTCTAGATTATAATAGATGATATTATTTTCTAATCAATTCCCTTTGTGATTGCTGTCTATCTCTGTAATACATCACTGATGAGTTAATGTACGTTAACCACCCATAATATTCATACCGTCATACTGTCACTCTAAAAGCTGTGACTCTAATTGACCTGTCGTGGACAGGATCAAGAGATCAACCAGTTCAGCCAATCAGATTCCCCTGAGGGCTTGACTGTGTTTCATGAGTCTTTCCACGGTCTAACTTTCCACTATGGACCTCCATTCAGGACCATTAGAAACCGACAAGGTCTGACAGATGTTTAGGCTGTCATACGAGGGCTTGAGTTACCCACGCAAGTCAAGCCATTCCAACCAGATGCTGAACGTAACCAAAGTGAGCCTGGGCGATGTCGGTGACTAGGGAGAAAATACTTTAATGCCTGTACGTACTCCATTTCTTAGTAACTCAGCGATCACCATTTAGTTTCCACACAGAGTGTGTGTGTGTGTGTTGGAGAGTTCCAGCACGTTCATTCAGAGTAGGGAGACTTCGGGAGGCGGTGGTAAGGCAGATAAAGGCTTCGCGGCAGTGGCCTGAACAAATAAACAATCGGCTGGTTATTTCAGCGCGCACGCCTCGGTAATTTCCTGTGAATCAACGGTACCCAGCACACTACACCCTGAGAAGCTAAGGCTGCCAAGGCGCTGTCGCTCCCAGCCGACAGCTCTGTTTTCTTAACTAATGCCTCTCATCTCAATCGCTCCATCCCTCGCCCTCCTCCACCTCCCTCGTTTAATCAGTAAAAAAAAATATGTTGTTCCTTAGATCTGTTCACCATTCAGGAATGAAAACGTCAAAGCAATTTACTGTGAACGAGCCAATTCACACATCCTCTGTGTGTTTTCAGACCACCAGCTAATCAGGGCCGCGGATCTCAATGTATATTTTGCTTTCTTGGAGATTAACGATGCTAATCTAGATACGCTAGCTGTCACTTTTTTCACCAATACCTCAATTTGAAACAGGGACAGACCTACAGCACAATTACTGTGGACCTGTGGACTGTGGTGTCACCCAGCTAACAATTCTAGGGAGAGAGAACATTTTTGTAATGTTACCCATAATGTTCCCCTAATGTTTGAGTGTCCAGTTTTCCGTTAGTTAGGGGAACAATCTATGTTAGCAAAAACTTTCGGAGAACCTTTTTAGCATGTTTTGTGGTCAAAGTTAGGAGAACATTCCCTTAATGTCAAGCAGAACTTATCTATAACGTGGTTCCAATGTTCTCAGAATATACAACATTAATGTTCTAGATACATTTTATGGGACGTTGCAAGAACATCTATGTGTCCAGTTTTCTGAGGGTTAGGAGAATATTCCATCAACGTTTCCACCAAACATACACAGAACATGGTTGCCATGTTCTCCGAATGTAAGAAATTAATGTTCTAGACACATTTCATGGGAATGTTGCAAGAACATTTATGTGTATCAGTTGTCAGGACGTTGCCTGATGGTCCCAAAGAAACAATCTCCCCCTCCAAAACATTATGTCATTACATGTCACTGTTGCCAAGCCCATCTAGGCCCTGATTGGTGAACCACTGATCCATTCACAGCTCTTTGTCTGTTGTCAAGGGATACTCACACACAGTGCTTTTAACATACAGAGTTTTCAACTTGAACATTTGACACACACGATTACATTGTGCATGTATACAGTAAATATGATCCAATGTGTCCTCACCTCAGATTTGAACTTACAACTTTTTGGTTCACAGCGTTCAGATCTTCCTGCTACGCCACCATGTCTGTGTCAGCTGTCAGTTCATTTGGCTATTCTCTCATCATTGATTTGAAAATTTCCTAAATCCCTTGTCTCTGAAGTACTTTCTTAGTGTTGCTGACGAGCCGCTGATCATGTGATGTGTTCACAAATCAAATGCCCCACATGTGCTGCCACTGGACTGCGAAAATAGAGTAAGTTAAACATTATTCATTGTAATTTCAGTTCGTTTGTAGTAGTTAAGTGTTGTTGGATTAAATACTGTAGCTACCTCAATCATTATTACAAATAATTTCGGTGACTTCACAGCAATTGCTAGCGAGCCGAAATGTAGTTAGCTAGCAGGCACAGCTAAATACAAAATCCCCCTAGATAAAGACATGTGTCATAGTCACGTCATGTATAGGTTGTAAATTAAATAGGATTATAATAATATGAATTGAATGGAGTTTCCCATCTTCCCATTTAGAGTATCTGGCGCAGCACAGAAATGCCCTTATCCAAATGGTGTGACAAAGGCATTTCCTGAGAGACCTGCTAACTTTCTTTGTTGTTACTTTAAGGTTGGAACCAACATGCAGTACCTCAGGAAGAGAGGCAAGAACCATTGGTCCGACAGCTCTGGGACCAAGCTACACTATCCACAGCCCTGTTCAATGTAATTGCATTGCTGGACATTTTGAAGCTTCAAGTATTTGTATTGTTTTAAAAATGTACAAATAAAAGTAAATGTATGGTTTAAACATGTCTTTAATGTTTATTTGTTTCAGCTGTTAGTGATAATCAACAATACGTTTGTGTTTCTATCATTCAGTCTTTATGTACAGTTGAAGTCGGATGTTTACATACACTTAGGTTGGAGTCATTAAAACTCGTTTTTCAACCACTCCACAAATTTCTTGTTAACAAACTATAGTTTTGGCAAGTCAGTTAGGACATCTACTTTGTGCATGATTCAAGTAATTTTTCCAACAATTGTTTACAGACAGATTATTTCACTTAGAATTCACTGTATCACAATTCCAGTGGGTCAGAAGTTTACATACACTAAGTTGACTGTGCCTTTAAACAGCTTGGAAAATTCCCAAAAATGATGTCATGGCTTTAGAAGCTTCTGATAGGCAAATTGACATCATTTGAGTCAATTGGAGGTGTACCTGTGGATGTATTTCAAGGCATACCTTCAAACTCAGTGCCTCTTTGCTTGACATCATGGGAAAATCAGCCAAGACTTCAGAAAAAAAATGGTAGACCTCCACAAGTCTGGTTCATCCTTGGGAGCAATTTCCAAATGCCTGAAGGTACCACGTTCATCTGTACAAACAATAGTACGCAAGTATTAACACCATGGGACCATGCAGCCGTCATACCGCTCAGGAAGGAGACGCGTTCTGTCTCCTAGAGATGAACGTACTTTGGTGCGAAAAGTGCAAATCAATCACAGAACAACAGCAAAGGTCCTTGTGAAGATGCTGGAGGAAACAGGTACAAAAGTATCTATAACCACAGTAAAACTAGTCCTATATCGACAATAACTGAAAAGTCCGCTCAGCAAGGAAGAAGCCACTGCTCCAAAACCGCCATAAAAACACCAGACTACGGTTTGCAACTGCACATGGGGACAAAGATCTTACTTTTTGGAGAAATGTCCTCTGGTCTGATTAAACAAAAATAGAACTGTTTGGCCATAATGACCATTGTTATGTTTGGAGGAAAAACAAGGGGTGGTTTGCAAGCCGAAGAGCACCATCCCTACAAGCACGGGGGTGGCAGCATCATGATGTGGGGGTGCTTTGCTGCAGGAGGGACTGGTGCACTTCACAAAATAAATGGCATCATGAGGAAGGAAAATTATGTGGATATATTGAAGCAACATCTCAAGACATCAGTCAGGAAGTTAAAGCTTGGTCGCAAATGGGTCTTCCAAATAGACAATGACCCCAATCATACTTCCAAAGTTGTGGCAAAATGGCTTAAAGACAACAAAGTCAAGGTATTGGAGTGGCCATCACAAAGCCCTGACCTCAATCCTATAGAAAATGTGTGGGCAGAACTGAAAAGCATGTGCGAGCAATGAGGCCTACAAACCTGATTCAGTTACACCAGCTCTGTCAGGAGGAATGGGCCAAAATTCACCCAACTTTATTGTGGGAAGCTTGTGGAAGGCTACCCAAAACGTTTGACCCAAGTTAAACAATTTAAAGGCAATGCTACCAAATACTAATTGAGTGTATGTAAACTTCTGACCCACTGGGAATGTGATGAAATAAAATAAAAGCTGAAATAAATCATTATCTCTACTATTACTCTGACATTTCACATTCTTAAAATAAAATGGTGATAATAACTGATCCTAAGACAGGGAATTTTTACTAGGATTAAATGTCAGGAATTGTGAAAAACTGAGTTGAAATGTATTTGGCTAAGGTGTATGTAAATTCCGACTTCAACTGTATATGTATGATATATTCAGTGATACATACAGTGATACATGCAGGGATATATACAGGGATATACACTATATGTTCAAAAGTATGTGGACACCTGCTCATCGAACATCTCATTCCAAAATCACGGGCATTAATATGGAGTTGGTCCCCACTTTGCTGCTATAACAGCCTCCACTCTTCTGGGAAGGCTTTCCACTAGATGTTGGAACATTGCTACGGGGACTTGTTTCCATTCAGCCACAAGCATTAGTGAGGTCAGGCACTGATGTTGGGCGATTAGGCCTGGCTCACAGTCGGCGTTCCATTTCATCCCAAAGGTGTCGATGGGGTGGAAGTCAGGGCTCTGTGCAGGCCAGTTAAGTTCTTCCACACCGATCTCGACAAACCATTTCTGTAAGGACCTTGCTTTGTGCACGGGGGGCATTGTCATGCTGAAACAGGAAAGGGCCTTCCCCAAACTGTTGCCACAAAGTTGGAAGCACAGAATCGTCTCAAATATCATTGTATGCTGCAGTGTTAAAATGTATCTTCACTGGAACTAAGGTGCCTTGACCGAACCATGAAAAACAGCCCCAGAACATTATTCCTCCTCCTCCAAACTTTACAGTTGGCACACAGGTGTTTGTACATTTCCGACTTCATTGTATGTGTTATGAATGACCAAAAGTCCAAAAGTCTCACTTTATAGTAGTGCGTCATATGATATAAGGTATTTATGTATGTGTTATAAATAACCAAAGGGGTTTAAATTAAATACAGCGTCATGTGACATAGAGTCTTTATGGATGTGTTATGAATGACCGAATGTGTCTCACTTCAAACTAAGTATTACAGGACACTAAATAAAGTGTCCAAAAAATAGGTTATGAACGTTCTGCTGATTTATATGAAGGTTCTCTCATGATCCACAGGTTACTGTAGGGTGTGAAAGGTATTTAAATGAGTTGATGGACCTGCAAAGCTTGCGTTTGTGTGTGTGTGTGTGTGTGTGTGTGTGTGTGTGTGTGTGTGTGTGTGTGTGTGTGTGTGTGTGTGTGTGTGTGTACACTACCAGTCAAACGTTTGAGAACACCTACTCACAAGTGTGCAAAGCTGTCATCAAGACAAAGGTTGGCTATTTGAAGAATCTCAAATCTCAAATATATTTTGATTTGTTTAACACTTTTTTGGTTACTACGTGATTCCATATGTGTTATTTCATAGTTTTGATGTCTTAACTATTATTCCACAATGTAGAAAATAGTGAAAATATAGAAAAACCCTTGAATGAGTAGGTGTGTCCAAACTTTTGACTGGTACTGTGTGTCAGAACCAAGTTGATTTGGAGTAGTCCAACCTGAGACTACCGCAGCAGGTATTCCTCTTCTGTTCCCATGCTGGAGACCAGGACTTCATTACAACCTGTTACAATGGTGCCATCATTTTGTGGCTGATCTTTCAGCGGGGGAGTGGGTGAATGTGTGAACGACCTGACTGGGCACGGCACCGCACGGTATTGCTCATTTTTGTTGTGTGCATGTTTATGTACTCAGGAACATGTAACTTGGTTCCAGAAGAAAGACACTTTCAATTTCTTCAGGTTGGGGGGCTTTCATCAAGTGTTTCTTTGTGTAATGTTGTCCCCAGGCTATTGCACACACAGCACATATAACCCTGGGATTGTTACGCTATGGTTCAACCCAGCACTCAGAGAAACAAACACGACTAAGGGAGTGGAGGAAACAAAAATTATTTTAATAAAAGTTCAATTTTTCTTAGTCCAAAAAACAACTGAAGAAAAGGGACAGAGTGGGCTAGTCGGCTCCGGAGGAAGGAGAGGCTGAGGCAGGCAGGCAGGCAGGCAGGCACGAAGGCAGGCAGGCAGGGAGGTATGTCTGAACTGAAGACAAAACAAACGACAGGTTAAGGAGAGTAAAAAGCCAGGCTGAAGACTAAGATAATATAACTTTACTGGTGAGCCAAGTTACCGCTCTAGTAAGAACAACGATCTGGCGCCGGTGGAGAGCCATGCCCAGGAATTAGTAGTGCAGGTTGATGAGAGAATAGGATGCAGCTGCGTAGACAGGAATCACTGGAAACAACCTGCAGCTGCACAGGAGAGGCAGATCCTGAGCACGCCCCCTGATCCACTCCAGACACACCCACATAAAGGGGACAAACACACATACAGATACAACAGACAAAGAGGGGACAAAACAAGGAGGAAGGGAAACAGAAAAGGGAGAGACAAGCTGCCCACATAACAGGGATATCAATTCTATAGGAGTGACATTTACATTTAAGTCATTTAGCAGACGCTCTTATCCAGAGCGACTTACAAGTGACCTTACTGAGTAAAGTATTTGTCATCGTCACTACTTAACACAGTCAAAAAGTAATAATTTAGGCTAAATCCTGCCCATTTCCACAATTCATCTTCTTAAAATTTTATTTAAAACCTAACCCTAACTAATGAAGGCCAAGTTTGATGCGTTGGTCCACCAGACCTTCATTTGGGCGGAAGTGTCTGAGAACGAGATTAGGTGTAATATCACTGACATGACATCACTTTAGAGCGTATGTCATCCTTCAGCACAACGTGTCACCCTTTATAAAGCACGTGTTTATATCATATTCGACATAGTGGGTGATGTCACATTTGACATTGGTGATTATGTCACACAGTTATGCCACATTTATGAACCCTTTATAAAGCATGAAATATGTTTATAGATGCTTTGTTACACATTTATGTAGCGCGTATGAAGGATTTATGAAGGCTTTATGAAGACTTTATGAGATGAATGTCATTTAAAGCGGGACCTGGAATGCTCTCTAAAGCTGGGCAGTGCCTTTCTCTTTCTCTCTTTCTCTCTTTCTCTCTTTCTTTCTTTCTTTCTTTCTTTCTTTCTTTCTTTCTTTCTTTCCTTCTTTCTTTCTTTCTTTCTTGGATGTTTTGCAGATGGTTGGGCTCCTCACAGTTAGAGAATCTAGCAGCAATCCCTTCTTGCCTTTTTATTTGCTGAGATCAAGTGTAAAGACTCTAGGGGCCCTGGTCAAAAGTAGTCCACTACATAGTGAATAGGGTGCCATTTGGGACGGGGCATTAGCAGCGAGCTCAACTTTAGCCCCATCGTTTTACCTTAACGGTGGTTTGTGTTTCAGCCTGGTGTTTTTCTCCCGTTGAGATGTATCGGGGGGGGGGGTTAAAAGAGAGAGAGGGTGTTATTGTATGATTAGAAGCTGGAACAAAACATCAGGACTCCTAATGACCTCCTTCTCCATCAGTCAACAGTGTCTGGGCTCTCTGAGCAGCATCATGCAGAGCAGAGGGGTCTTAAAAGCCTGTGTGTGTGTGTGTGTGTGTGTGTGTGTGTGTGTATGTGTGTGTGTGTGTGTGTGTGTGTGTGTGTGTTTCTCTGGTCTCCATTAGTGTGTCCCCTGCCTTGTCCAGTATCTCCAGCCCTCTAGTATGTTCCGTTTCACATTAGCAAGGTCCCAAATGGCACCCTATTCCCTACACAGTGCACTACTTTTCGACCAGGGCCAATAGGGAGTCCCATAGGGTGCTGGTCAAAAGTAGTGCACTGTAAAGGGGAATAGGGTGCCATTAGGGATGCAGGTCCTGGTATCTAGCCTGTGTAATCCTGGCTGTTGTTAGTGGCTCTGCCCTAAGGCGGCCATGATGATGGAGGGGTGCTGGAGTTTCCCCTGCTTTGATGCTTAAAAATGTTCCCCTGATCAGGCTATATAGGTTATGTAGGGGTTATATAGGGGTTTTATATGGGGTTATATGGGGTTATATAGGGGTCATATAGGGTTATATAGGGGTTATATAGGATTATATAGGGGTTATACTGTATAGGGTTATATAGGGGTTATATAGGATTATATTGGGGTTATACTGTATAGGGTTATATAGGGGTTATACTGTATATTATTATATAGGGGTTATGTAGGGGTTATAAAGGGTTTATATAGGGGTTATAGAAGGTTATATATGGATTATAAAGGGGTCTACATAGGAGTTATATAGGGGTTATATAAGGTTATATATGGATTATATAGGGTTATATATAGGGGTTATATAGTGGTTATATAGGGTTATATAAGGTTTATATAGGGTTATATAGAGTTATATATAGGTTATATAGGGTTATATAGGGGTTATATAGTGTTTATATAGGGTTATATATAGGTTATGTAGGGTTATACACTGAGTATACAAAACATAAGGAACACCTTCTTAATATTTACTTTCACCCCCTTTTGCCCTCTTAACAGCCTCAATACGTCGGGGGATGGACTCTACAAGGTGTCGAAAGCCTTCCACAGGGATGCATGTTGGCTGGTAGTGGATCTCTACTCAGAATAGCTGGTTCCACCTCATCCTATAGATGCTCAATTGGATTGAGCTCTGGTGACTGGGCAGGCCACTGCAGTAAGCTGAATTCACTGGCATGTTCGGAACCATTCCTGGACAATCCTAGCCTTGTGGCATGGGGCATTATCCTGCTGAAGAAATCCATTCGCAGATGGATACACTGCTGCCGTGAAGGGATGCACCTGATTGGCAATGATGTTCAGATACCCTGTGGCGTTCAAACTTTGCTCACATTTTATCAAGGGACCTAATGTGTGGCATTAAAACACACCCCACACCATCACACCACCACCACCAGCCTGCAATGTTGACACGCGGCATGATGGATGCATGTACTCCCTAGTCCTCCCATCAGCGTGAAACAGCAGGAACCAGGATTCATCAGACCAGACAATGTTTTTCCAATTCTCCAGTGTCCAGTGTTTTCGTTCCTTAGCCCACTGCAACCTCGGTTTCTTGTTTTTTTTTTTTGCTGAAAGAAGTGGAACTCTGTCTGGTCGTCAGCTCCCATACCCCATTTGGTGTCGAGGTACGACGAGTTGTGCATTCTTTTACGGGTCTTGTGGGCACCAATGTTGTTAAACATTGCCACCCTTTCCCATGATGACAGCTTTGCACACTCTTGGGATTTGTTTAATACTTTTTTAGCTTACTACATGATTCCATATGTGTTATTTTCATAGTTTTGATGTCTTCACTATTATTTTACAAAGTAGAAAATAGTAAAAATAAAGAAAAACTCTGGAATGGGTAGGTGTGTCCAATCTTTTGACTGGTACTGTAACTGTAGCCCGTCTGTTGCTCTGCCACAATTGGTGTCAGCCTTCTTAGTCCTCTTTCATCAATGACCCGTTGGATGGATGTCCTTTGGGTGGTGGACCATTCTTGATACACACGGGAAACTATTGAGCGTTGTTACGAACCCCGTGGCTCTAAACGTCTAGGGTGGATGGACATGAGACCCGTAACATAAATTATGCAAATTAGGAGTGTGGCATGGAACAGTGAGAACAAATAGGACACAACTACCATGAACTACCGTCAAACACACATGGTTTATTTCAGAACACACGGTAAGGGTTTGGGAAAAAGGGCTGAGCAGGACCCAAGAAATGAAACAATAGTGTAAAACACCCCTGAACTGATCTTGCCTGCCTCAAGAACCGCTAGGCTACGGCTACCATACAAAAGTACAGTGGGTGGTCCGCTCAGGTCTAACTAGTGTTTATAGACAGATTTCTTCCTACGGGTAATGTACGCCCAAGGGCAACTAGCTTAAACTCCCCTTTTCCCAGAAACACACAACGCTACCAAACAGGGTAATCAGCAATTAAATAAGTACACACCACACAGGACACACCAGTATCCACACTCAGGTAAAGAAATAGTTTCTAATAAAGTTACCAACAGGGTAACCAACAACTTAGTGAGTACACAACACACACAGGACACCACCGTGTCCATACTCACATATGGAAAAAGTATCTCTCCCTCAACAAACACAAGACTGGTTTTTATACAATGGGCTGTGTGATTGAACAAACGAGTAACAGGTGGTGCTATTCACAGGAATGTTCACTGATTGGTCCAATCAGCAGACACCTCAACGACCACCAATCAGGAACATACAGGACACCTGTGATTAGGGCAGAAGGAGAGAACCACACAAAAACACAGGATACCTGTATCCGTAACAAGCGTGAAAAACTCAGCAGCGTTGCGGTTCTTGACACACTCAAACCAGGGGCCCGATGAGGCTATATAGGGGTCCCACTGTGAGGGCCCGATCAGGCTATATAGGGGTCCCACTGTGAGGGCCCGATGAGGCTATATAGGGGTCCCACTGTGAGGGCCCGATGAGGCTATATAGGGGTCCCACTGTGAGGGCCCGATCAGGCTATATAGGGGTCCCACTGTGAGGGCCCGATCAGGCTATATAGGGGTCCCACTGTGAGGGCCCGATGAGGCTATATAGGGGTCCCACTGTGAGGGCCCGATCAGGCTATATAGGGGTCCCACTGTGAGGGCCCGATGAGGCTATATAGGGGTCCCACCACCCCTGGCACGCCCTACCTGTGTGTGAGAGAGTGTGTGTGTTGACGTGTGTGTGTGTGTGTGTGTGTGTGTGTGTGTGTGTGTGTGTGTATGTGTGTGTGTGTGTGTGTGTGTGTGTGTGTGTGTGTGTGTGTGTGTGTGTGTGTGTGTGTGTGTGTGTGTGTGTGTGTGTGTGTGTGTGTGTGTGTGTATATGTGTGTGGCCACAGACACTGGTGACAACTTCCTGGGCTTTAGGAGGAAGGCCAATGGAAAATTGGACACTCGCGTGCAGCGAGCTTTGGAGTCTGGTCAGACTGGCCGGACCTCAACGACCTGTTCAACTGAACTGGAGTGGAGCTCAGATGGAGGTCTTAAAGGCTGATAAAGGTTTCTACCAGGCTGGTCATTGTAAATAGCAGCCTCGGAGACTAGTCTATAATAAAGGCTCCTACCAGGCTGGTCATTGTAAATAGCAGCTTCGGAGTCTATAATAAAGGTTCCTACCAGGCTGGTCATTGTAAATAGCAGCCTCGGAGACTAGTCTATAATAAAGGCTCCTACCAAGCTGGTCATTGTAAATAGCAGCTTCGGAGGCTAGTCTATAATAAAGGCTCCTACCAGGCTGGTCATTGTAAATAGCAGCCTCGGAGACTAGTCTATAATAAAGGCTCCTACCAAGCTGGTCATTGTAAATAGCAGCTTCGGAGGCTAGTCTATAATAAAGGCTCCTACCAGGCTGGTCATTGTAAATAGCAGCCTCGGAGACTAGTCTATAATAAAGGCTCCTACCAGGCTGGTCATTGTAAATAGCAGCTTCGGAGTCTATAATAAAGGCTCCTACCAGGCTGGTCATTGTAAATAGCAGCCTCGGAGACTAGTCTATAATAAAGGCTCCTACCAGGCTGGTCATTGTAAATAGCAGCTTCGGAGTCTATAAAAAAGGTTCCTACCAGGCTGGTCAGTGTAAATAGCAGCTTCGGAGGCTAGTCTATAATAAAGGCTCCTTGCAGGTTAGGTAATGTAAATAGGGGCCTCGAATTCTGGCTTATATGCAAGAGTCCTCACAGGCTGAGTAAATAGTCAATATCCTTGTCTGTACATAATGCCCTGAATCTTTTCTACAACACCCGGAAATCTGCCCCCTTTATTCTATGTACCCAACCCACTAGAAGACCAGTTCTTAAAGCCTTTAGTCGTATCCTTATTCTAGTCCTCCTCTGTTCCTCTGGTGATGTAGAGGCTAACCCAGGCCCTGCAGCCCTCAGTATCACTCCTACTCCCCAGGCGCTATCATTTGCTGACTTCTGTAATCGCAAAAGTCTTTGTTTCTTGCACGTAAATATCAGAAGTCTACCTCCCAAGTTTGAGTTATTCACTGCGTTAGCACACTCCGCCAACCCTGATGTTCTAGCAGTGTCTGAATCCTGGCTCAGGAAGGCCACCAAGAATTCTGAAATGTCCATCCCCAACTATAACATTTTCCATCTAGATAGAACTGCCAAAGGGGGTGGAGTTGCAATCTACTGTAGAGATAGCCTGCAGAGCTCTATCATACTATCCAGGTCTGTGCCCAAACAGTTTGAGCTTCTACTTCTAAAAATCCACGTTTCCAGAAATAAGTCTCTCACTGTTGCCGCTTGCTACAGACCCCCCTCAGCCCCCAGCTGTGCCCTGGACACCATATGTGAATTGATTGCCCCCCATTTATCCTCAGAGTTCGTACTGCTTGGTGACCTAAATTGGCATATGCTTAATACCCCGGCCATCCTACAATCCAAACTAGATGCCCTCAATCTCAAGCAAATTATCAACGAACCTACCAGGTACAACCCTAAATCCGTAAACATGGGTACCCTCATAGATATCATCCTGACTAACATACCCTCTAAATACACCTCAGCTGTCTTCAACCAGGATCTCAGCGATCACTGCCTTATTGCCTGCGTCCGTAACGGGTCCGCGGTCAAACGACCACCCCTCATCACTGTCAAACGCTCCCAAAAACACTTTAGCGAGCAGGCCTTCCTAATTGACCTGGCCCAGGTATCCTGGATGGATATAGATCTCATTCCGTCAGTAGAGGATGCCTGGTTGTTCCTTAAAAGTAATTTCCTCTCAATCTTAAATAAACATGCCCCATTCAAAAAATACAGAACTAAGAACCGATATAGCCCCTGGTTCTCCTCAGACTTGACTGCCCTTGACCAGCACAAAAACATCCTGTGGCGTACTGCATTAGCATCAAATAGCCCCCGCGATATGCAACTTTTCAGGGAAGTTAGGAACCAATATACACAAGCAGTCAGGAAAGCAAAGGCTAACTTTTTCAAACAGAAATTTGCATCCTGTAGCACTAACTCCAAAAAGTTTTGGGACACTGTAAATTCCATGGAGAATAAGAGCACTTCCTCCCAGTTGCCCACTGCACTGAGGCTAGGAAACACTATCACCACCGATAAATCTACAATAATCGAGAATTTCAACAAGCATTTTGCTACGGCTGGCCATGCTTTCCATCTGGCTACCACTACCCCGGCCACCAACTCTGCACCCTCCGCTGCAACTTGCCCATGCCCCCCCCACTTCTCCTTCACACAAATTCAGACAGCTGATGTTCTGAAAGAGCTGCAAAATCTGGACCCCTACAAATCAGCTGGGCTAGACAATCTGGACCCTTTCTTTCTAAAACTAGCCGCCGAAATTGTCGCAACCCCTATTACTAGTCTGTTCAACCTCTCTTTCATAACGTCTGAGATCCCCAGAGATTGGAAAGCTGCCGCGGTCATCCCCCTCTTCAAAGGGGGTGACACTCTAGATCCAAACTGCTACAGACCTATATCCATCCTGCCCTGCCTTTCGAAAGTGTTTGAAAGCCAAGTTAACAAACAGATCACCGACCATTTCGAATACCACCGTACCTTCTCCGCTATGCAATCCGGTTTCTGAGCTGGTCATGGGTGCACTTCTGCCACGCTCAAGGTCCTAAACGATATTATAACCGCGATTGATAATAGACAGTACTGTGCAGCCGTCTTCATCGACCTGGCCAAGGCTTTCGACTCTGTCAACCACCGCATTCTTATTGGCAGACTAAATAGCCTTGGTTTCTCAAATGACTGCCTCGCCTGGTTCACCAACTACTTCTCAGATAGAGTTCAGTGTGTCAAATCGGAGGGCCTGTTGTCTGGACCTATGGCAGTCTCTATGGGGGTGCCACAGGGTTCAATTCTTGGGCCGACACTTTTCTCCATGTATATCAATGATGTCGCTCTTGCTGCTGGTGACTCTCAGATCCACCTCTACGCAGACGACACCATTTTGTATACATCTGGCCCTTCATTGGACACTGTGTTAACAAACCTCCAAACGAGCTTCAATGCCATACAACACTCCTTCAGTAGCCTCCAACTGCTCTTAAACACTAGTAAAACTAAATGCATGCTTTTCAATCGAACGCTGCTGGCACCCGCCCACCCGACTAGAATCACCACTCTCGACGGGTCTGACCTAGAGTATGTGGACAACTACAAATACCTAGGTGTCTGGTTAGACTGTAAACTCTCCTTCCAGACTCACATAAAGAATCTCCAATCCAAAGTTAAATCTAGAATCCTATTTCGCAACAAAGCCTCCTTCACTCATGCTGCCAAACATGCCCTCGTAAAACTGACTATCCTACCGATCCTTGACTTCGGCGATGTCATTTACAAAATAGCCTCCAACACTCTACTCAGCATGGATGTAGTCTATCACAGTGCCATCTGTTTTGTCTCCAAAGCCCCATACACTACCCACCACTGTGACCTGTACGCTCTTGTTGGCTGGTCCTCACTACATGTTCGTCGTCAAACCCACTGGCTCCAGGCCATCTATAAATCACTGCTAGGCAAATCCCCGCCTTATCTTAGCTCATTGGTCACCATAGCAGCACCCACCCGTAGTCTGCGCTCCAGCAGGTATATCTCACTGGTCATTCCCAAAGCCAACACCTCCTTTGGCCGCCATTCCTTCCAGTTCTCTGCTGCCAATGACTGGAACGAATTGCAAAAATCTCTGAAGCTGGAGACTCTTATCTCCCTCACTAACTTTAAGCATCAGTTGTCAGAGCACCTAACTGATCACTGCACCTGTACACAGCCCATCTGAAATTAGCCCACCCAACTACCTCATCCCTATATTGTTATTTATTTTGCTCTTTTGCACCCCCAGTATCTCTATTTGCACATAATCTCTTGCACATCTAGCATTCCAGTGTTAATACTATTGTAATTATTTTGCACTATAGCCTATTTATTGCCTTACCTCCATAACTTGCTACATTTGCACACACTGTATATATATTTTCTGTTGTATTTTTGACTTTATGTTTTTTAACCCCATATGTAACTCTGTGTTGTTTTTATCGCACTGCTTTGCTTTATCTTGGCCAGGTCGCAGTTGTAAATGAGAACTTGTTCTCAACTGGCTTACCTGGTTAAATAAAGGTGATTATTTATTTATTTTTTTATAAAAAAATAGAGGCCTTACAAGCTGGTCTGTACGTAAATTATTTAGCAAAACAATCAGACTACTCATTGCTCACTGTAAGATCATTTTAAAAAGGCACTGAAATAGGAACATATATTTAAAATTAATTTTGTGATTTATATACTTGTCAAAAAGTAAGTTAAGTTCTATGTATGCAGTGTGCAGATGCATAACTTGCAGCACTGAAAATTAAGACCTAGATAGTTTCTAATTTCATGTGGGTCTGTCCTTTTATATTTAATGTAAGTGTGGTGTTTCAATAATGCTTCCTTTGTTTTTCAGGTAAGGAAAGAAGAAGAAGTGGCTAAAAGATACAGGAGAATAACAGGGCTAAAAGATACGGGAGAATAACAGGGCTAAAAGATACAGGAGAATAACAGGGCTAAAAGATACAGGAGAATAACAGGGCTAAAAGATACAGGAGAATAACAGGGCTAAAAGATACAGGAGAATAACAGGGCTAAAAGATACAGGAGAATAACAGGGCTAAAAGATACGGGAGAATAACAGGGCTAAAAGATACAGGAGAATAACAGGGCTAAAAGATACGGGAGAATAACAGGGCTAAAAGATACAGGAGAATAACAAGGCTAAAAGATACAGGAGAATAACAGGGCTAAAAGATACGGGAGAATAACACGGCTAAAAGATACGGGAGAATAACACGGCTAAAAGATACAGGAGAATAACAGGGCTAAAAGATACAGGAGAATAACAGGGCTAAAAGATACGGGAGAATAACAGGGCTAAAAGATACAGGAGAATAACAGGGCTAAAAGATACGGGAGAATAACAGGGCTAAAAGATACGGGAGAATAACAGGGCTAAAAGATACAGGAGAATAACAGGGCTAAAAGATACGGGAGAATAACAGGGCTAAAAGATACAGGAGAATAACAGGGCTAAAAGATACAGGAGAATAACACGGCTAAAAGATACGGGAGAATAACAGGGCTAAAAGATACGGGAGAATAACAGGGCTAAAAGATACAGGAGAATAACAGGGCTAAAAGATAAAGGAGAAGAACAGGGCTAAAAGATAAAGGAGAATAACAGGGCTAAAAGATACAGGAGAATAACAGGGCTAAAAGATACAGGAGAATAACAGGGCTAAAAGATACAGGAGAATAACAGGGCTAAAAGATACGGGAGAATAACAGGGCTAAAAGATACAGGAGAATAACAGGGCTAAAAGATACAGGAGAATAACACGGCTAAAAGATACGGGAGAATAACAGGGCTAAAAGATACAGGAGAAGAACAGGGCTAAAAGATAAAGGAGAATAACAGGGCTAAAAGATACAGGAGAATAACAGGGCTAAAAGATAAAGGAGAATAACAGGGCTAAAAGATACGGGAGAATAACAGGGCTAAAAGATACAGGAGAATAACAGGGCTAAAAGATAAAGAAGAATAACAGGGCTAAAAGATACAGGAGAATAACAGGGCTAAAAGTTAAAGGAGAATAACAGGGCTAAAAGATAAAGGAGAATAACAGGGCTAAAAGATACAGGAGAATAACAGGGCTAAAAGTTAAAGGAGAATAACAGGGCTAAAAGATAAAGGAGAATAACAGGGCTAAAAGAAAATGATTATTTTTCTGTATTGCCTCTGTGTTTATGTTTGTTGGGTATGTTATATTGAAGAGTTTATTTATATAATGCTATATCCACCAAAGCTATTTCCACCAAAGCTATATCCACCAAAGCTATATGTCACGGATACGGCCGAGTCTGCCCCTCCTCCTCGCTCGGGCAGGCTTCGGCAGTCGTCGTCACCGGAGTACTAGCTGCCACCGATCGATGTTTCTGTGTCTCACTAGTTCTGTCTTTATTTTTCACACCTGTTACTCATTAGGCTTATTAGTTTCCCTATATTACCTCTGTTTTCCCTCCTGGGTGTGTGCGTGATTGTTCTTTGTTACGTCGTCTGTTGAGCTGTTGTTTTGCTCTTCCCTGCGTGGAGGGTTTGCTATGGTTTACTTTGAGTCTAGTAAAGCCATTTATCTCTCAGTTCTGTGTCCTGCGCCTGATTCCGTTTCCCCACTTCACCCAGACGCTGACACTATGTCCACCAAAGCTATGCCCACCATAGCTATATCCACCAAAGCTATATCCACACATTTTTTACATTGTGTTTTTTCATCAGATATCATTGCCATATGTGTGTCAATATTATTCATTGCTTTTAAATGTGTTTGAAAATGTTTTTTTGTGTGCAAAATGCTATACAGCCATTGTTTAGGTTGAATGGAATGTTCGTATCCTGTATATTTGACTGTGATATGTGGTTGTCTCACCTAGCTCCACCATTTCCTGGTTGCTAAAATTCTAATTGTTTGCCTAATTTCAGCTTATTTGACAAAACAAGCAATATATAATCATTGTACCATCTAAACCTATGTGAAATATATTTTGAATAACCACAAATATTGTATTTTCAGCTGTTTGAAGCTGATGTACAAAACCGAAAGTAAAAGATGCAAAAACTAAGCTTGAGAACGGGAAGCATAGAAATAGCACACATAGAACAGATCTATCGCTTCTTAGACTTGCTTTAAATGAGAATTAAAGATCTATAAGTCACATTTCTATGTGAATTTGGTCAGGGCGCCCAAAAAGATGAATGTACTTACTGTAAGTCGCTCTGGATAAGAGCATCTGCTAAATGATGTAAATGTTTCACATAAAGATCTCAGATTACTGCATTGATTATTATTATTATTAAATTAAATATTGATATCACAAATGTATAATTTGTACAGTTCTTTATTAAAAATGTAGTTATTTGTTACATTTGACTGTGTAAAACTACCAGTACTACTTATTTCTCTGAGAGTGAGGCAGATATAAATCATTTTGCAAAAGAAATGATTATTTGTCTCTCTGAAATGAAACCATCAAGTGATAAACTTTAAACAAATATACTTAGCAAAAAAAGAAACGTCCTCTCACTGTCAACTGCATTTATTTTCAGCATGTGTAAATATTTGTATGAACATAACAAGATTCAACAACTGAGACATAAACTGAACAAGTTCCCATAGACATGTGACTAACATAAATGGAAAAATGTGTCCCTGAACAAAGTGGGGGTCAAAATCAAAAGTAACAGTCAGTATTTGATGTGGCCACCAGCTGCATTAAGTACTGCAGTGCATCTCCTCCTCATGGACTGCACCAGATTTGCCAGTTCTTGCTGTGAGATGTTACCCCACTCTTCCACCAAGGCACCTGCAAGTTCCCAGACATTTCTGGGGGGGAATGGCCCTAGCCCTCACCCTCCAATCCAACAGGTCCCAGACATGCTCAATGGGATTGAGATCCGGGCTCTTCGCTGGCCATGGCAGAACACTGACATTCCTGTCTTGCAGGAAATCACGCACAGAACGAGCAGTATGGCTGGTGGCATTGTCATGCTGGAGGGTCATGTCAGGATGAGCCTGCAGGAAGGGTACCACATGAGGGAGAAGGATGTCTTCCCTGTAACACACAGCGTTGAGATTGCCTGCAATTACATTTTTACATTTTACATTTTAGTCATTTAGCAGACGCTCTTCTCCAGAGCGACTTACAGTTAGTGAGTGCATACATTATTATTATTATTATTATTATTATTATTATTATTATTTGTTTATTTATTTATTTATTTTTCATACTGGCCCCCCGTGGGAATCGAACCCACAACCCTGGCGTTGCAAACGCCATGCTCTACCAACTGAGCTACATCCCTGCCGGCCATTCCCTCCCCTACCCTGGACGACGCTGGGCCAATTGTGTGCCGCCCCATGGGTCTCCCGGTTGCGGCCGGCTACGACAGAGCCTGGATTCGAACCAGGATCTCTAGTGGCACAGCTAGCACTGCGATGCAGTGCCTTAGACCACTGCGCCACTCGGCGCAATGCCAACAAGCT
Organism: Coregonus ussuriensis; assembly: GCA_031479575.1. Classification (NCBI taxonomy): domain Eukaryota; kingdom Metazoa; phylum Chordata; class Actinopteri; order Salmoniformes; family Salmonidae; genus Coregonus; species Coregonus ussuriensis. Next base: position 6,367,369 of record CM062505.1, on the reverse strand, counting down.
CACTCCGATGATGCTGTGACACACCGCCCCAGACCATGACAGACCATCCACCTCCAAATCGATCCCGCTCCAGAGTACAGGCCTCGGTGCAACACTCATTCCTTCGACGATAAACGCAAATCCGACCATCACCCCTGCTGAGACAAAACCGCAACTTGTCAGTGAAGAGCACCTCTTGCCAGTCCTGTCTGGTCCAGCGACGGTGGGTTTGTGCCCATAAGCGACATTGTTGCCAGTGATGTCTGGTGAGGACCTGCCTTACAACAGGCCTACAAGCCCTCAGTCCAGCCTTTCTCAGTCTATTGTGGACAGTCTGAGTACTGATGGAGGGATTGTGCGTTCCTGGTGTAACTCGGGCAGTTGTTGTTGCCATCCTGTATCTGTCCCGCAGGTGTGATGTTCGGATGTACCGATCCTGTGCAGGTTTTGTTACACGTGGTCTGCCACTGCGAGGACGATCAGCTGTCCGTCCTGTCTCCCTGTAGCAATGTTTTAGGCGTCTCACAGTACGAACATTGCAATTTATTGCCCTGGCCACATCTGCAATCCTCATGCCTCCTTGCAGCATGCCTAAGGCACGTTCACGCAGATGAGCAGGGACCCTGGGCATCTTTCTTTTGGTGTTTTTCAGAGTCAGTAGAAAGGCCTCTTTAATGTCTTAAGTTTTCATAACTGTGACCTTAATTGCCTACCATCTGTAAGCTGTTAGTGTCTTAACGACCGTTCCACAGGTGCATGTTCATTAATTGTTTATGGTTCATTGGACAAGCATGGGAAACAGTGTTTAAACCCTTTACAATGAAAATCTGTGAAGTTTATTAGATTTTTACGAATTATCTTTGATAGACAGGGTCCTGAAAAAGGGACATTTCTTTTTTTTGCTGAGTTTCTGTCATTGAACAACCCCATGTCATGATTAGATAGTGAAAAAATACACCAATCTCTTCCTTAATTTATTTAAACAATAAAAGCTAATTTCCCAACATTTCTGAAAATGGATATAGCGTTTTTGGAAAGAAACTCTTCATATGTTCAGGGGTTTCCCTACAAAAGTAGTCCATGTTTTTGTTTATTTACATTGTAATATGTACTGAAATTGTAATTCATTTTCGAAATCAAAAACTAATCTGTGAAATAAAATGGATATACATTTTTATCAACCGTCTGAAACCAATTAGATATTTTTCTAAATGTGTATTTATTTATATTTAAAGTATATGCTCCAGGTTTGGAGTCATTTCCAATTTAATTTGAAATTCCAATTCAATTCTTGAATTTACCCATGAAGTGGAATTAAATATTTGTACATTTCTCAGTTAATGGAAGTAATGCACATATTATAAGACATTTACTGTAGGATTTGTTTTTAATCATTTCAACCTGTATTCCTATATTTCCACTATAGCTAGGCTGTCTGAACAGTGACATGATCAGCCTGAAAGCCTGAGGGAATTGGATTTACATTTGAGTTATTTTGGGGGATACTATTGAATTGGGAATTTAATTATTGGAATTTACCTAACATTAGAATTCAGAGGAATTGAATTATTTCTGAATTCAAAGACTGACCTGGAATTTTTATTGAATAAGTGGAATTTACAGGGAGAGAGAATTGAATTAGAATTGAATTAGTGAAATTAACCCCAACTCTAATGTGCACATGACTCAGAGCCGATTAGCCAATATACTGTACAGACATGATCAATTGTTAGACATTTGTACCTTTTTTTCTCTCCTTAGGTCTTACAAGTCTGCATCATATCTCATTTAAACATACAGTACTATCAAATAAAGAAGCACCTTTTTGTCTCTTACAATGCCAGCAAGTGGTAATAAGTCAAACAATTATCTTATAATAATATAATAATAATAATAATAATAATATGCCACTTAGCAGACGCTTTTATCCAAAGCGACTTACAGTCATGCATGCATACATTTTTGTGTATGGGTGGTCCCGGGGATCGAACCCACTACCTTGGCGTTACAAGCGCCGTGCTCTACCAGCTGAGCTACAGAGGACCACGATGGTTATAGACACCCCCTGGACAGGACGCTAGGTTTATGGTTTGTGCAACGTTGTAGCCTTTTAAAAAAAAAAATATGTATGTTGTCTCGCGCTGTTGGCTATAGGTGCACTCGATTCAGCTGCCCTGCGTGCCGGGTAGGCGAAGTGTTCCCATTTCATGTGTCTCAAGGCGCAAACTCTGCCTTCCTGGCGGGCCCGGAGAGCAAATCAAGTGCACTATAGGCCTACCACTGGCCAATCGGATGGTTCAGATTACCAGGTCTGGGCTGCTGAGAGGCGGACCCTCAGTCTGCTGCTTTCGCCCTCCGCTGAGACTGACCAACAGATGAGGGCAAAATCAGCGAATTATTTAAATGTATGCTCACTCAGCTGTGCCTCACAAGTAATACAACAACTGATCTATTACCGGTGTGATCATATAGCCTACCTCAAATGTTTAAATATTTCGTTTTTTAAATGATCCGAACAACAAGGCATTGGCAGGGCAATTCAAGCAAAGCCAATATGCCGTGATATTGTATTGGGCCTATAGCCTACTGCACAAACCTCATTGCTAAGGTATTGTTTTTAATTTAACAATTCTGAGTGGTAGATCTCGGCTTGCATTTTGACTCATAAAATGATCTTGACTCAGAAAAAGTTGGTGACCACTGCTATAGACCAACATGTGGTCATTGCTATGGTGAGAGAGAGAAGCGTGCCTCTCTCTCTCTCTCTCTCTCTCTCTCTCTCTCTCTCTCTCTCTCTCTCTCTCTCTCTCTCTCTCTCTCTCTCTCTCTCTCTCTCTCTCTCTCTCTCTCTCTCTCTCTCTCTCTCTCTCTCTCTCTCTCTCTCTCTCTCTCTCTCTCTCTCTCTCTCTCTCTCTCTCTCTCTCTCTCTCTCTCTCTCTCTCTCTCTCTCTCTCTCTCTCTCTCTCTCTCTCTCTCTCTCTCTCTCTCTCTCTCTCTCTCTCTCTCTCTCTCTCTCTCTCTCTCTCTCTCTCTCTCTCTCTCTCTCTCTCTCTCTCTCTCTCTCTCTCTCTCTCTCTCTCTCTCTGTCTCTGGTATCAGGCTCTGTGGTCTAGTCTGAAGAGAATTGTACTCTCTCTCTCCCCACCACTGACTCTTTCCAGGAATAGATTGTTCCTCAGATAGATCCACCTGGTCCCTTGAGGGGAGCAAGAAGACTGAACAGCAAAATACAAAGATAGTATATTTCAGAATATTTTCCATGTGCTCTCCTGTTTTTGGTCCATTTTGCCCACCCTTCCCTTAGCCTAACTCCTTGCTATTTCTGTAAATTATGAATTTTTCCACTGTTCCGAATCAAAAGCATTCTGTTTCACACAACACATGACGCAACACGTCAGAATCCTTAGAAGCCTCACTAACACCTCACCCCCCTCATCCCCATCCCTTCTAACCCTCCTTACCTCTGTGAGTACTAAATCTGAGTGACAGTGACCATGGCAACAACCCGGCTCTCCGCATCCCCCCCGCCCCCCCCCCCCCCCCCCCCCCCCCCCCCCCCCCCCCCCGCTGTGCAGCGTTTGGTAGCAGTTTAAAGTCTTGGAGAGTAATTGGGTCGTGCGAAAGGAGGGGAGAAGAAAGAGGTGTTTTGATGGTTGGTGAACCACACTTGAGTGATGAATTACCTTGCCTGAGACCTGAAGATGCATAGACTTTAGCTCAGCTGGCTAACACAGTCTTTGAAGGACACAGGAGACCCAAGTTCGAACCCCGGCTGGTCACACATGACTGAGTTTCAGGACTTGTATCCATCATCAGGGTTGGGGATGTAACTGATTACAAAAAAGTGCAACTGTAATCCATTACGTTACCAGCAAAAGTATTGTAATCAGATTACAGATACTTTAGAAAAACTAGATGATTACTTTTAGGATTACTTTTAAATTCAGAAATAAATACTATATGACATCTTTCAGTTTTCTCAATGACATTCAAATCAGCAGTGAAAAAAAGGCACAAGTTTAAGTTTGTTCCAGCTGAGTCTGACCACTATGATGACACACCAAATGATGACCACCAATCAGAGACCACTATGATGACACACCAAATGATGACCACCAATCAGAGACCACTTTGATGACACACCAAATGATGACCACCAATCAGAGACCACTTTGATGACACACCAAATGATGACCACCAATCAGAGACCACTTTGATGACACACCAAATGATGACCACCAATCAGAGACCACTTTGATGACACACCAAATGATGACCACCAATCAGAGACCACTATGATGACACACCAAATGATGACCACCAATCAGAGACCACTTTGATGACACACCAAATGATGACCACCAATCAGAGACCACTTTGATGACACACCAAATGATGACCACCAATCAGAGACCACTTTGATGACACACCAAATGATGACCACCAATCAGAGACCACTTTGATGACACACCAAATGATGACCACCAATCAGAGAACACTTTGATGACACACCAAATGATGACCACCAATCAGAGACCACTATGATGACACACCAAATGATGACCACCAATCAGAGACCACTTTGATGACACACCAAATGATGACCACCAATCAGAGACCACTATGATGACACACCAAATGATGACCACCAATCAGAGACCACTTTGATGACACACCAAATGATGACCACAAATCAGAGACCACTTTGATGACACACCAAATGATGACCACCAATCAGAGACCACTATGATGACACACCAAATGATGACCACAAGTCAGAGACCACTATGATGACACACCAAATGCGTTTGTTGGATCGTGGGGCAGGAATAGGTTTTTGTAGGCTACAGTCCGTAAGATATGTCTTCCAATGGTGTGACTGCTGTCGGCATCCAAAGATTATATGACCAAGTTGAATAAATGAGGTAAGGATGACTGAGGGAGATACGGATATCACTTAGACTATTATTGATATCTACATAGCAGTGATGTGAACCACACTGCTGTTCTCTCAGTGATGTGAACCACACTGCTGCTCTCTCGATGATGTGAACCACACTGCTGCTCTCTCAGTGATGTGAATCACACTGCTGCTCTCTCAGTGATGTGAACCACACTGCTGCTCTTTCAATAGGTGTATTTTACCCCAATAATGGTTGAATTGAAGAAGTGTAGGCTAAGCTGCCTATCATTCAGCCTCAGAGTGCGGATCCCAGGAATAATAGTTTGAGTAAATTGTGCTCCACGTACTGTCGAAAACTAGTTTTATTATATTTTATATTGTATATTATTATTATTATTTAATAATTGTTTTTATTAGTTATGTCCTGATGGACATATGCTTGATCGCTCACTTTTAATAACCTTCAACACCGGCAAATGATCGAGATATCAAAGTGTCATCCATAGAGATCCTATTAAATTAATTAAGTATTGTAATTCCTAATTTTATGGGGTCACCGACAAAAACATAAACAGCGGTCCTATAGCAACAAGTGACATACATTCTCCACGTCGTGAAAATAGCACTTTTAGTGATCAAAGCGTGCCGTTCCATGAGAGATGCAGTTCTTTTTCAACTGGAAGCAATAAAGCCCGATCAGTCCCCCATGACTAAAACATAAACAGGACATTACACTAATCACTCCTTTGTTTTGGGTAATGTTAAGCTAAAACAATTAGACTGATCCATATTTCCATATTGCCAAGTCCGATTCTTGAAGATCAAGGAGTATTTAAATTAATTGAAATGACTGGAAATCTGACAGACTTTGGTTTGTAATATAAGTATATAGCCTAATCATTTTACCATCTGCATTGAAGTAGAAAGCAATGGGTAACAAGACTACATAACCCATAAAGTAAAATGCAACATCCATTTCCTGGCCAGCTATGTAAACTCTAACATTGATTTATCCTGCAATAGATGTCGTTCAATTGGCAATATTCATTTGTGTCTTCTTCTAATGCCTCTTAAGGGGAGCGTAATCTGAAAGTAACTGAAAGTAATCCGATTACTTTACTGAGTTTGGGTAATCCAAAAGTTACGTTACTGATTACAATTACAATGGACAGGTAACTAGTAACTGTAATGGATTACATTTAGAAAGTAACCTGCCCAACCCCCTATCCGTCATCAAGTGTCCCTCATGTTCAAAGTAAGGCTTTCAAATCATGTCAGCAGCCAGTGATATCTGTAGAGCCAGCAGTGGTACTGTACAGTACACCTGATACAACTTAACTTGATTGGTAGATCTGGTCCAAGCGGATCGTACTTCCCTGAATCCTGGCCGGTAAACAGTGCTGTAACTGAGTAGCATAAGCCTATCAGTGTGTGTGTGTGTGTGTGTGTGTGTGTTTGTTTGTTCGTGTGTATGTGTGTGTGTGTGTGTGTGTGTGTGTGTGTTTGTGTGTGTGTGTGTGTGTGTGTGTGTGTGTACAGAGAAACAGTCAGTTGGATGTCCTGTGAAAGGAGCAACCCGTCACATTACACTACCAACATCACTACCAACATCACCACCAACATCATGAACAGCGTCAGACCGTGCCAGGAGTGTGTCAGGTGTCGAGGTGGCACAGAGGGCCAGCCAGGTGTGTATGTGTGTGACATCGTCCCCTGCCTCCAAAGCCTAGAGGGGGATGCCGCCTTGGCAATGCCATCTGACGGCGCAAGAAGCACTCAGAATAGATTGTCAAGCATTCCAAATGTTTTAGGTTTGATTCTGGTGCAAAATTGCTTATTTGGGATCACATAGTGGGATATGAGTACATTTAGGAAAATTCTATATCAGTGTGTAACATAATTGCCCATTTAATCTCAAAGTACTGTAAACAGTCAACTTTATGAAATGTGGGCCTGACAAACATCACAACCAAGGGTGTTTGTAAGATCAGTAAAGGGTTGTTGGTCGTCGTTCCTTCGGGGGATGTGAATGACCATAATACCTCTTTAAACATCAACATAACTAAGGCCCTGGGTGGGATACAATGGTGTGAAATGGGATCCTGTGGAGGGACAGGGGTCAAGCCAGCCAGCAGAGTAATAACACTCTGGAGTGTGCCAGATGGATTTAGTTGTTTTCAAGCCAGGGTTGAACAGGCAGAAGACAGATATAGGGATGAGAGGAGGAGGGAGGTGAGCGGAGAGGAGAGGAGAGAAGAGAGGAGGAGAGGAGAGGAGAGGAGAGGAGAGGAGAGGAGAGGAGAGGAGAGGAGAGGAGAGGAGAGGAGAGGAGAGGAGAGGAGAGGAGAGGAGAGGAGAGGAGAGGAGACAATATTGGTCCTCTGTAGCTCAATTGGTAGAGCATGGCGCTTGTAACGCCAGGGTAGTGAGTTCGATCCCCGGGACCACCCATATGTAAAAATTTATGCACACATGACTGTAAGTCGCTTTGGATAAAAGCGTCTGCTAAATGGCATATTATATAATATATTGAGAGAGGGAGGTTAGAGGAGAGGAGAGAGGGAGGTGAGAGGAGAGGAGAGAGGGAGGTGAGAGGAGAGGAGAAGAGAGGAGAGAGCTGGCCCATGCAGCCAGATAATAGACTAAGATAGTATCAATTACCTGACACCATTCACACCATTCTGTGAACACTCAATAGTGCACTGAAGCCAAATGAAGTGGGTTAAGATGGCATCTCACGGAGACATAACATACGCCGTTTGATTGACTTCCTGAGGACGTCGTGGAATACCTTCAATACCGGCCACTAGGGGCAACAGTGAGCACTATTACCATCCCATGACTCTGGATCCGAAGGTCACGTGTTCATTCCCAGTGGGAGACACTTATTTTGTATTGTTTTGTTTTAACCCTGTCCCAAACCTTAACCCTTAAATCAAATAAAATCAAGCTTTATTTATAAAGCACATTTAAAACATGGAAAGCAGGAAAAAAATAATAAAACACTTTTAGAAAATAAAAGCTGAAACAATCATAAGATTTAAAAAATTTATGAATGACACAAACTGAACGACTAAAAAGGAAAAGCTAATCTAAAAAGATGTGTTTTAAGATCTCTTTTAAATACTGTATGTCCACAGTTTCTGCCACCCGTAGGATCTCTGGCAGGCTATTCCAGAGGCTGAGGGCATAATTAACTTGTAAAAACCTTCGAAATTTGACGTTTGGAGAACTGTGGATAAAGGTCAACATCTGATGTCAAATTGGTAAAACCGTAAGATCTTGTTGCAATTTGAGCTACTCCAGGAAGTGACGCTGCAGGCTAGCTCAGTGCTGCCCCCTCTCATTGAGTAACTCAAGTTGAAGGCCGACCGGGGTACTGCAGGCTTCTATTAGCAACTAAATTATCCTTATAAGTTCTTCTGTGTGCGATTTTAAAATAATTGGTTCCAGGACATACATCTGGTGTATTAGAAACAATTATTGGTACCATGATTGTCTTCTAAGCATTTTATTTACAAGAAGATTGACCATGAATATTGCCATGTTTCCATTCACTATGATGGGGGATCCCCTTTTCTGCTAACAATGCCTGCAGTACCGCAGTCGGCCTTGAACTTCCGAGGCTTCAAGGAGAGGGGGCAGTCGTTCTCCCACGGTGTGTCTGTACGTGTCCGTACTTATACCTGTGTGTGTATGTAGCCTACCCATGTTTGTGTCCGTACTCTGTACCTGTGTGTGTTTCTATACACTGGGTAATATGACTCAGCGGTGTAACTGGAGCCTGCTCGCTCCCACCTGAGTGTTAAATTATTTAAGGTGCTTTGGATAACAACCTGATCACCTCCAGGATCTATTATATCTACCTACTACCAGCGCCCCCGCTCGCCCCTACTGCCCCCGCTCGCCCCTGCTGCCCCCGCTCGCCCCTACTGCCCCCGCTCGCCCCTGCTGCCCCCTCTTACCCCTACTGCCCCCGTTCGCCCCTACTGCCCCCGCTCGCCCCTGCTGCCCCCTCTTACCCCTACTGCCCCCGCTCGCCCCTGCTGCCCCCGCTCGCCCCTACTGCCCCCTCTTGCCCCTACTGCCCCCTCTTGCCCCTACTGCCCCCTCTTGCCCCTACTGCCCCCTCTTGCCCCTACTGCCCCCTCTTGCCCCTACTGCCCCTTCTTGCCCCTACTGCCCCCTCTTGCACCTACTGCCCCCTCTTTCCCCTACTGCCCCCTCTTGCCCCTACTGCCCCTTCTTGCCCCTACTGCCCCCTCTTACCCCTACTGCCCCCTCTTGCCCCTACTTCCCCCTCTTACCCCTACTGCCCCCTCTTACCCCTACTAACCCCGCTCGCCCCTGCTGCCCCCTCTTGCCCCTACTTCCCCCTCTTACCCCTACTGCCCCCTCTTTCCCCTACTGCCCCCTCTTGCCCCTACTGCCCCCTCTTGCCCCTACTGCCCCCTCTTTCCCCTACTGCCCCCGCTCGCCCCACAACTCTTCTTTGTATTAACTGTAACTCTCACAGATGCCACAACACTTGTTTGTATTTATAGTATCTCTCACAGACGCCACAACTCTTGTTTGTATTTACAGTAACTCTCACAGACGCCACAACTCATTGTTAATATTTATTGTATCTCTTAGAGACGCCACAACTCTTGTTTTTATTTGCTGTATCTCTCACAGACGCCATAAGAATTTTTTATATTTATTGTATGTCTCACAGATGTCACAATTCTTGTTTTATTTACTGTATCTCTCACAGACGCCACAACTCTTGTTTTTATTTACTGTATCTCTCACAGACGCCACAACACTTGTTTTTATTTACTGCATCTCTCACAGACGCCACAACTCTTGTTTTTATTTACTGTATCTCTCACAGACACCACAACTCATCTGTGTATTTACTGTATCTCTCACAAATGCCACAACTCCTGTTTTTATTTACTGTATCTCTCACAGACGCCACAAATCTTGTTTTTATTTACTGCATCTGTCACAGACGCCACAACACTTGTTTGTATTTACAGTATCACTCACAGACGCCATAACTCTAGTTTTTTATTTAAAGTATCTCTCACAGACACCACAACTCATCTGTGTATTTACTGTATCTCTCACAAATGCCACAACTCCTTTTTTTATTTACTGTATCTCTCACAGACGCCACAAATCTTGTTTTTATTTACTGCATCTGTCACAGACGCCACAACTCTTATTTGTATTTACTGCATCTGTCACAGACGCATCAACTCTTGTTTTTATTGACAGTGTCTCTCTCAAACGCCACAACTCTTCTTCATTTTTACTGTATCTCTCACAGACGCCACAACTCTTGTTTTTATCTACAGTATCTCCACAAATGCCACAACTCTTCTTTTTATATATTTTATCTCTCACAGACGGCACAACTCTTGTTTATATTTACTGAATCTCTCACAGACGCAACAACTCTTGTTTGTATCTGTCACAGACTCCACAACACTTGATAGGATTTACAGCTTCTCGCACAGATGCCACAACTCTTGTTTTTATTTCCTGCATCTCTCACAGACGACACAACACTTTGTTTGTATTTACAGTATCTCTCACAGACGCCACAACTCTTGTTTTTATTTACAGTATCTCTCACAGATGCCACAACACTTTGTTTGTATTTACAGCTTCTCTCACAGACGCCACAACTCTTGTTTTTATTTACAGTATCTCTCACAGACGCCACAACTCTTGTTTGTATTTACAGTATCTCTCACAGACGCCACAACTCTTGTTTTTATTTACAGTATCTCTCACAGACGCCACAACACTTGTTTGTATTTACAGTATCTCTCACAGACGCCACAACTCTTGTTTTTATTTTCTGTATCTCTCACAAATGCCACAACTCCTGTTTGTATTTACTGTATCTCTCACAGATGCCATTAATCTTGTTTTTATTTACTGCATCTCTCACAGACGCCACAACTCTTATTTGTATTTACTTTATCTGTCACAGACGCCACAACACTTGTTTGTTCAGTGGGGAAAGAAAGTATTTAGTCAGCCACCAATTTTGCAAGTTCTCCCACTTAAAAAGATGACAGAGACCTGCAATTTTCATCATAGGTACACGTCAACTATGACAGACAAAATGAGATTTTTTTTCTCCAGAAAATCACATTGTAGGATTTTTTATGAATTTATTTGCAAAATATGGTGGAAAATAAGTATTTGGTCAATAACAAAAGTTTCTTAATACTTTGTTATATACCCTTTGTTGGCAATGACACAGGTCAAACGTTTTCTGTATGTCTTCACAAGGTTTTCACACACTGTTGCTGGTATTTTGGCCCATTCCTCGATGCAGATCTCCTCTAGAGCAGTGATGTTTTGGGTATGTCGCTGGGCAACACAGACTTTCAACTCCCTCCAAAGATTTTCTATGGGGTTGAGATATGGAGACTGGCTAGGCCACTCCAGGACCTTGAAATGCTTCTTACTAAGCCACTCCTTCGTTGCCCGGGCGGTGTGTTTGGGATCATTGTCATGCTGAAAGACCCAGCCACGTTTCATCTACAATGCCCTTGCTGATGGAAGGAGGTTTTCACTCAAAATCTCACGATACATGGCCCCATTCATTCTTTGCTTTACACGGATCAGTCGTCCTGGTCCCTTTGCAGAAAAACAGCCCCAAAGCATGATGTTTCCACCACCATGCTTCACAGTAGGTATGGTGTTCTTTGGATGCAACTCAGCATTCTTTGTCCTCCAAACACGACGAGTTGAGTTTTTACCAAAAAGTTATATTTTGGTTTCATCTGACCATATGACATTCTCCCAATCCTCTTCTGGATCATCCAAATGCACTTTAGCAAACTTCAGACGGGCCTGGACATGTACTGGCTTAAGCAGGGGGATACGTCTCGCACTGCCGGATTTGAGTCCCTGGCGGTGTAGTGTGTTAGTGATGGTAGGCTTTGTTACTTTGGTCCCAGCTCTCTGCAGTTCATTCTCTAGGTCCCCCCGTGTGGTTCTGGGATTTTTGCTCACCGTTCTTGTGATCATTTTGACCCCACGGGGTGAGATCTTGCGTGGAGCCCCAGATCGAGGGAGATTATCAGTGGTCTTGTATGTCTTCCATTTCCTTATAATTGCTCCCACAGTTGATTTCTTTAAACCAAGCTGCTTACCTATTGCAGATTCAGTCTTCCCAGCCTGGTGCAGGTCTACAATTTTGTTTCTGGTGTCCTTTGACAGCTCTTTGGTCTTGGCCATAGTGGAGTTTGGAGTGTGACTGTTTGAGGTTGTGGACAGGTGTCTTTTATACTGATAACAAGTTCAAACAGGTGCAATTATTACAGGTAACGAGTGGAGGACAGAGGAGCATCTTAAAGAAGAAGTTACAGGTCTGTGAGAGCCAGAAATCTTGCTTGTTTGTAGGTGACCAATTACTTATTTTCCACCATAATTTGCAAATAAATTCATAAAAAATCCTACAATGTGAATTTCTGGATTTTTTTTTCTCAATTTGTCTGTCATAGTTGACGTGTACCTATGATGAAAATTACAGGCCTCTCTCATCTTTTTAAGTGGGAGAACTTGCACAATTGGTGGCTGACTAAATTCTTTTTTCCCCCACTGTATGCCACAACACTTGTTTGTATTTACAGTATCTCTCACAGACGCCACAACTCTTGTTTTTATTTACTGTATCTCTCAAAGAAGCCACAACTCTTTTTGATATTTATTGTATGTCTCACAGACGTGACAACTCTTGTTTTTATTTACTGTCTCTCTCACAGATGCCACAACTCCTGTTTGTATTTACTGAGTCTCTCACATACGCCACCACTCTAGTTTTTATTCAATGGATCTCTCACAGACACCACAACTATTCTGTGTATTTAATGTATCTCTCACAGATGCCACAACTCTTGTTTTTATTTACTGTTTTTCTCACCGACGCCACAACTCTTCTTTTTATTTACTGTATCTCTCACAGATGCCACAACTCTTATTTGCTGTATCTCTCACCGACTCCACAACTCTAGTTTTTATTTACTGGGTCTCTCACAGACGCCATAACTCTTTTTTTTTTACTGCATCTCTCACATTTTTTACATTTACATTTTAGTCATGTAGCAGACGCTCTTATCCAGAGCGACTTACAGTTAGTGAATATATATTTTTTTTTATACTGGCCCCCCGTGGGAATCGAACCCACAACCCTGGCGTTGCAAACGCCATGCTCTATCAACTGAGCTACATCCCTGCCGGCCATTCCCTCCCCATACCCTGGACAACGCTGGACCAATTGTGCGCTGCCCATGAGTCTCCCGGTCGCGGCCGGCTGCGACAGAGCCTGGATTCTAACCAGGATCTCTAGTGGCACAGTTAGCACTGCGATGCAGTGCCTTAGACCACTGCGCCACTCAGGACCTTTTACTCTCACAGACGCCACTACGTTTCTATGTATTTACTGAATCTCTCACAAATGCCTCCACACTTCTTTATATTTACTGTATCTCTCACAGACACTACAACTTTTCTTTTTATTTACTGCATCTCTCACAGATGCCACAACTCTTGTTATTATTTACTGCATCTCTCACTGACGTCACAACTCTTGTTTTTATTTACTGTATCTCTCACATATGCCACAACACTTGTTTGTATTTACTGTATCTCTCACAGACGCTACAACTTTTCTTTTTATTTACTGCATCTCTCACAGACGCCACAACTCTTGTTTATATTTATTGTATCTCTCACAGACACAACAACTCTTGTTTTTATTTACTGCATCTCTCACAGATGGCACAACACTTGTTTGTATTTACAGTATCTCTCACAGATGCCACAACTCTTGTTTTTATTTACTGTATCTCTCACATATGCCACAACACTTGTTTGTATTTACAGTATCTCTCACAGATGCCACAACTCTTGTTTATATTTATTGTATCTCTCACAGACACAACAACTCTTGTTTTTACTTACTGCATCTCTCACAGACGCCACAACTCTTGTTTTTATTTACTGTATCTCTCACATATGCCACAACACTTGTTTGTATTTACAGTATCTCTCACAGACGCCACAACTCTTGTTTTTATTTACTGTATCTCTCAAAGAAGCCACAACTCTTTTTGATATTTACAGTATCTCTCACAGATGCCACAACTCTTGTTTATATTTATTGTATCTCTCACAGACACAACAACTCTTGTTTTTACTTACTGCATCTTTCACAGACGCCACAACTCTTGTTTTTATTTACTGTATCTCTCAAAGAAGCCACAACTCTTTTTTATATTTATTGTATGTCTCACAGACGTCACAACTCTTGTTTTTATTTACTGTATCTCTCACATATGCCACAACACTTGTTTGTATTTACAGTATCTCTCACAGACGCCACAACTCTTGTTTTTATTTACTGTATCTCTCACAAACGCCACAACTCTTCTTTTTATTTATTGCATCTCTAACAGATGCCAAACTCTTGTTTTTATTTACTGCATCTCTCACAGACGACACAACTCATATTTTTATTTACTGAATCTCTCACCGACGCCACAACTCTTGTTTTTATTTACTTTATGTCTCACTGACGCCACAACTCTTCTTTTTATTTACTGTATCTCTCACAGACGCCACAACTCTTCTTTTTATTTACTGTATCTCTCACAGATGCCACAACTCCTGTTTTTATTTACTGTATTTCTCACCGACGCCACAACTCTTCTTTTTATTTACTGTATCTCTCACAGATGCCACAACTCTTATTTTTATTTACTGGGTCTCTCACAGACGCCATAACTCTTTTTTTATTTACTGCATCTCTCACAGACTCCAAAACTCTTGTTTTAATTTACTGCATCTCTCAGAGACGCCACAACTCTTCTTTTATTTACAGTATCTCTCAGAGACGCCACAACTCTTGTTTATATTTATTGTATCTCTCACAGACACAACAACTCTTGTTTTTATTTACTGTATCTCTCAAAGACGCCACAACTCTTGTTTTTATTTACTGCATCTCTCACAGACGCCACAACTCTTCTGTGTATTAACTGTATCTCTCACAGATGCCACAACTCCTGTTTGTATTTACTGAATCTCTCACATACGCCACAACTCTTCTTTGTATTTACTGTATCTCTCACAGATGCCACAACTCTTGTTTGTATTTACTGTATCTCTCACAGACGCCACAACTCTTGATTTAATTTATGGATCTCCCACAGACGCCAAAACTCCTGTTGATATTTATTGTATGTCTCACAGACGCCACAACTCGTGTTTTTATTTAATGCATCTCTCACAGACACCACTACTCTTCTGTGTATTTACTGTATCTCTCACAGATGCCACAACTCTTGATTTTATTTACTGCTTCTCTCACAGATGCTACAACTCTTGATTTCTTTACTGCATATGTCACAGACGCCACAACTCTTCTGTGTATTTAATGTATCTCTCACAAACGCCACAACTCTTGTTTTTATTTACTGCATCTCTCACAGACGCCACAACTCTTGATTTTTTTACTGCATCTCTCACAGAATGCACAACTCTTCTGTGTATTTACTGAATCTCTCACATACGCCACAACTCTTCTTTTTATTTACTGTATCTCTCACAGATGCCACAACTCTTGTTTTTATTTACTGCATCACTCACAGATGCCACAACTCTTGTTTTTATTTACTGCATCTCTCACAGACGCCACAACTCTTGATTTTTTTACTGCATCTCTCACAGACGCCACAACTCTTCTATGTATTTACTGTATCTCTCACAAACGCCACAACTCTTGTTTTTATTTACTGTGTCTCTCACAGACACCACAACTCTTGTTTTTATTACTGTATCTCTCACAGACGCCACAACTCTTGTTTTTATTTACTGTATCTCTCAAAGATGCCAAAACTCTTGTTTTTATTTTATTGCATCTCTCACAGACGCCACAACTCTTCTTTTTATTCACTGTATTTCTCACAGAAGCCATAACTCTTGTTTTTATTTAGTGTATCTCTCACAGACACCACTACTCTTGTTTTTATTTTTCTGCATCTCTCACAGACGCCACAACTCTTGATTTTATTTACTGTGTCTCTCATAGATGACACAAATCTTGTTTTTATTTACTGTGTCTCTCACAGACTCCACATCTCTTGTTTTTATTTACTGTGTCTTTCACAGATGCCACAACTTAAGGGCTCTAATGTTTTATATCATTTCGATTTATTGAGATTCCGTAGATAGATAGAAAAATACAGTTCAAATCTAGTGCCATGTATATGGAAAAGGGTGACATTTGGGATGCAAGGCATGTCTTCCAGGTCCCCATGGTTCTACCAGCTGTTTCCATTTCCTTTAGCTTAATTTGCAGGGGGAAGCAAATTGGAGGGCATTTGACACACATGCTCACGGACGCGCACACACACACATATGTGGTGACATATACACACACGCACGCACGCACACACACACTTGACCATCTGGTCGTATGCCTTTTTCCTACTCAGTCGGAGGCCCCAATTTCATTAAGGACATCATCACTGGGCCCAGAGACACCTGAGACTTAGCCTCCTCTATCCCAATGCACCATGAGGGCTGCTCCATGTGTGTGTATGTGTGTGTGTGTTTGTGTGTGTGTGTGTGTGTGTGTATTGCTCTGAAAGAAAGTGTAGCTCTGAAAGCAGTGATTTGTTGTAGCCATGAGAAGGCCTCCTCACAGGGTGCTGGCTCTCTCTATCTGCCTCCCACTGGCAGGAGATTACCTGGTTCAACAGAGTGTGGTGTGGTGGAGACCGTTTAGCCTCAGTGGGCCTTCCAGGGCCAGCAGGACTCAACCATACAGTAGTAACCTCACGTACGGACAATCCCGGGGTTAACTAGCGTCAGTGGTCTCAGGGAAGAGGGGAGGGCCAAGCCCGGGGGTAACTAGCGTCAGTGGTCTCAGGGAAGAGGGGAGGGCCAAGCCCGGGGGGTAACTAGCGTCAGTGGTCTCAGGGAAGAGGGGAGGGCCAAGCCCGGGGTTAACTAGCGTCAGTGGTCTCAGGGAAGAGGGGAGGGCCAAGCCCGGGGGTAACTAGCGTCAGTGGTCTCAGGGAAGAGGGGAGGGCCAAGCCCGGGGGGGTAACTAGCGTCAGTGGTCTCAGGGAAGAGGGGAGGGCCAAGCCCGGGGTTAACTAGCGTCAGTGGTCTCAGGGAAGAGGGGAGGGCCAAGCCCGGGGGGTAACTAGCGTCAGTGGTCTCAGGGAAGAGGGGAGGGCCAAGCCCGGGGGTAACTAGCGTCAGTGGTCTCAGGGAAGAGGGGAGGGCCAAGCCCGGGGGTAACTAGCGTCAGTGGTCTCAGGGAAGAGGGGAGGGCCAAGCCCGGGGGTAACTAGCGTCAGTGGTCTCAGGGAAGAGGGGAGGGCCAAGCCCGGGGGTAACTAGTGTCAGTGGTCTCAGGGAAGAGGGGAGGGCCAAGCCCAGGGGGTAACTAGCGTCAGTGGTCTCAGGGAAGAGGGGAGGGCCAAGCCCGGGGGTAACTAGCGTCAGTGGTCTCAGGGAAGAGGGGAGGGCCAAGCCCGGGGGTAACTAGCGTCAGTGGTCTCAGGGAAGAGGGGAGGGCCAAGCCCAGGGGTAACTAGCGTCAGTGGTCTCAGGGAAGAGGGGGCGGCCAAGCCCGGGGGTAACTAGCGTCAGTGGTCTCAGCCATACAGTAGTAACCTCAGGGTAGAGGAGTGTACTATCAGTGGTCTCAGCAGTAATAACCTCAGGGTAGAGGGGTCTACTATCAGTGGTCTCAGCAGTAATAACCTCAGGGTAGAGGAGTGTACTATCAGTGGTCTCAGCAGTAATAACCTCAGGGTAGAGGGGTGTACTATCAGTGGTCTCAGCAGTAATAACCTCAGGGTAGAGGGGTCTACTATCAGTGGTCTCAGCAGTAATAACCTCAGGGTAGAGGGGTGTACTATCAGTGGTCTCAGCAGTAATAACCTCAGGGTAGAGGAGTGTACTATCAGTGGTCTCAGCAGTAATAACCTCAGGGTAGAGGGGTGTACTATCAGTGGTCTCAGCAGTAATAACCTCAGGGTAGAGGGGTCTACTATCAGTGGTCTCAGCAGTAATAACCTCAGGGTAGAGGTGTACTATCAGTGGTCTCAGCAGTAATAACCTCAGGGTAGAGGTGTACTATCAGTGGTCTCAGCAGTAATAACCTCAGGGTAGAGGAGTGTACTATCAGTGGTCTCAGCAGTAATAACCTCAGGGTAGAGGGGTGTACTATCAGTGGTCTCAGCAGTAATAACCTCAGGGTAGAGGGGTGTACTATCAGTGGTCTCAGCAGTAATAACCTCAGGGTAGAGGGGTGTACTATCAGTGGTCTCAGCAGTAATAACCTCAGGGTAGAGGGGTGTACTATCAGTGGTCTCAGCAGTAATAACCTCAGGGTAGAGGAGTGTACTATCAGTGGTCTCAGCAGTAATAACCTCAGGGTAGAGGGGTGTACTATCAGTGGTCTCAGCAGTAATAACCTCAGGGTAGAGGGGTCTACTATCAGTGGTCTCAGCAGTAATAACCTCAGGGTAGAGGTGTACTATCAGTGGTCTCAGCAGTAATAACCTCAGGGTAGAGGAGTGTACTATCAGTGGTCTCAGCAGTAATAACCTCAGGGTAGAGGGGTGTACTATCAGTGGTCTCAGCAGTAATAACCTCAGGGTAGAGGGGTGTACTATCAGTGGTCTCAGCAGTAATAACCTCAGGGTAGAGGAGTGTACTATCAGTGGTCTCAGCAGTAATAACCTCAGGGTAGAGGGGTCTACTATCAGTGGTCTCAGCAGTAATAACCTCAGGGTAGAGGAGTGTACTATCAGTGGTCTCAGCAGTAATAACCTCAGGGTAGAGGGGTGTACTATCAGTGGTCTCAGCAGTAATAACCTCAGGGTAGAGGGGTGTACTATCAGTGGTCTCAGCAGTAATAACCTCAGGGTAGAGGAGTGTACTATCAGTGGTCTCAGCAGTAATAACCTCAGGGTAGAGGGGTGTACTATCAGTGGTCTCAGCAGTAATAACCTCAGGGTAGAGGAGTGTACTATCAGTGGTCTCAGCAGTAATAACCTCAGGGTAGAGGGGTCTACTATCAGTGGTCTCAGCAGTAATAACCTCAGGGTAGAGGAGTGTACTATCAGTGGTCTCAGCAGTAATAACCTCAGGGTAGAGGGGTGTACTATCATTGGTCTCAGCAGTAATAACCTCAGGGTAGAGGAGTGTACTATCAGTGGTCTCAGCAGTAATAACCTCAGGGTAGAGGGGTGTACTATCAGTGGTCTCAGCAGTAATAACCTCAGGGTAGAGGGGTGTACTATCAGTGGTCTCAGCAGTAATAACCTCAGGGTAGAGGGGTGTACTATCAGTGGTCTCAGCAGTAATAACCTCAGGGTAGAGGGGTGTACTATCAGTGGTCTCAGCAGTAATAACCTCAGGGTAGAGGGGTCTACTATCAGTGGTCTCAGCAGTAATAACCTCAGGGTAGAGGGGTGTACTATCAGTGGTCTCAGCAGTAATAACCTCAGGGTAGAGGGGTCTACTATCAGTGGTCTCAGCAGTAATAACCTCAGGGTAGAGGAGTGTACTATCAGTGGTCTCAGCAGTAATAACCTCAGGGTAGAGGGGTGTACTATCAGTGGTCTCAGCAGTAATAACCTCAGGGTAGAGGGGTGTACTATCAGTGGTCTCAGCAGTAATAACCTCAGGGTAGAGGGGTGTACTATCAGTGGTCTCAGCAGTAATAACCTCAGGGTAGAGGGGTGTACTATCAGTGGTCTCAGCAGTAATAACCTCAGGGTAGAGGGGTGTACTATCAGTGGTCTCAGCAGTAATAACCTCAGGGTAGAGGGGTGTACTATCAGTGGTCTCAGCAGTAATAACCTCAGGGTAGAGGGGTGTACTATCAGTGGTCTCAGCAGTAATAACCTCAGGGTAGAGGGGTGTACTATCAGTGGTCTCAGCAGTAATAACCTCAGGGTAGAGGGGTGTACTATCAGTGGTCTCAGCAGTAATAACCTCAGGGTAGAGGGGTGTACTATCAGTGGTCTCAGCAGTAATAACCTCAGGGTAGAGGGGTGTACTATCAGTGGTCTCAGCAGTAATAACCTCAGGGTAGAGGGGTGTACTATCAGTGGTCTCAGCAGTAATAACCTCAGGGTAGAGGGGTCTACTATCAGTGGTCTCAGCAGTAATAACCTCAGGGTAGAGGGGTGTACTATCAGTGGTCTCAGCAGTAATAACCTCAGGGTAGAGGGGTGTACTATCAGTGGTCTCAGCAGTAATAACCTCAGGGTAGAGGGGTCTACTATCAGTGGTCTCAGCAGTAATAACCTCAGGGTAGAGGGGTGTACTATCAGTGGTCTCAGCAGTAATAACCTCAGGGTAGAGGGGTGTACTATCAGTGGTCTCAGCAGTAATAACCTCAGGGTAGAGGGGTGTACTATCAGTGGTCTCAGCAGTAATAACCTCAGGGTAGAGGGGTGTACTATCAGTGGTCTCAGCAGTAATAACCTCAGGGTAGAGGGGTGTACTATCAGTGGTCTCAGCAGTAATAACCTCAGGGTAGAGGGGTGTACTATCAGTGGTCTCAGCAGTAATAACCTCAGGGTAGAGGGGTGTACTATCAGTGGTCTCAGCAGTAATAACCTCAGGGTAGAGGGGTGTACTATCAGTGGTCTCAGCAGTAATAACCTCAGGGTAGAGGGGTGTACTATCAGTGGTCTCAGCAGTAATAACCTCAGGGTAGAGGGGTGTACTATCAGTGGTCTCAGCAGTAATAACCTCAGGGTAGAGGGGTCTACTATCAGTGGTCTCAGCAGTAATAACCTCAGGGTAGAGGGGTGTACTATCAGTGGTCTCAGCAGTAATAACCTCAGGGTAGAGGGGTCGTACTATCAGTGGTCTCAGCAGTAATAACCTCAGGGTAGAGGAGTGTACTATCAGTGGTCTCAGCAGTAATAACCTCAGGGTAGAGGGGTGTACTATCAGTGGTCTCAGCAGTAATAACCTCAGGGTAGAGGGGTGTACTATCAGTGGTCTCAGCAGTAATAACCTCAGGGTAGAGGGGTGTACTATCAGTGGTCTCAGCAGTAATAACCTCAGGGTAGAGGGGTGTACTATCAGTGGTCTCAGCAGTAATAACCTCAGGGTAGAGGAGTGTACTATCAGTGGTCTCAGCAGTAATAACCTCAGGGTAGAGGGGTGTACTATCAGTGGTCTCAGCAGTAATAACCTCAGGGTAGAGGGGTGTACTATCAGTGGTCTCAGCAGTAATAACCTCAGGGTAGAGGGGTGTACTATCAGTGGTCTCAGCAGTAATAACCTCAGGGTAGAGGGGTGTACTATCAGTGGTCTCAGCAGTAATAACCTCAGGGTAGAGGTGTACTATCAGTGGTCTCAGCAGTAATAACCTCAGGGTAGAGGGGTGTACTATCAGTGGTCTCAGCAGTAATAACCTCAGGGTAGAGGGGTGTACTATCAGTGGTCTCAGCAGTAATAACCTCAGGGTAGAGGGGTGTACTATCAGTGGTCTCAGCAGTAATAACCTCAGGGTAGAGGGGTGTACTATCAGTGGTCTCAGCAGTAATAACCTCAGGGTAGAGGAGGTGTACTATCAGTGGTCTCAGCAGTAATAACCTCAGGGTAGAGGAGTGTACTATCAGTGGTCTCAGCAGTAATAACCTCAGGGTAGAGGGGTGTACTATCAGTGGTCTCAGCAGTAATAACCTCAGGGTAGAGGGGTGTACTATCAGTGGTCTCAGCAGTAATAACCTCAGGGTAGAGGTGTACTATCAGTGGTCTCAGCAGTAATAACCTCAGGGTAGAGGGGTGTACTATCAGTGGTCTCAGCAGTAATAACCTCAGGGTAGAGGGGTGTACTATCAGTGGTCTCAGCAGTAATAACCTCAGGGTAGAGGGGTGTACTATCAGTGGTCTCAGCAGTAATAACCTCAGGGTAGAGGGGTGTACTATCAGTGGTCTCAGCAGTAATAACCTCAGGGTAGAGGGGTGTACTATCAGTGGTCTCAGCAGTAATAACCTCAGGGTAGAGGGGTGTACTATCAGTGGTCTCAGCAGTAATAACCTCAGGGTAGAGGGGTGTACTATCAGTGGTCTCAGCAGTAATAACCTCAGGGTAGAGGGGTGTACTATCAGTGGTCTCAGCAGTAATAACCTCAGGGTAGAGGGGTGTACTATCAGTGGTCTCAGCAGTAATAACCTCAGGGTAGAGGGGTGTACTATCAGTGGTCTCAGCAGTAATAACCTCAGGGTAGAGGGGTGTACTATCAGTGGTCTCAGCAGTAATAACCTCAGGGTAGAGGGGTGTACTATCAGTGGTCTCAGCAGTAATAACCTCAGGGTAGAGGGGTGTACTATCAGTGGTCTCAGCAGTAATAACCTCAGGGTAGAGGGTGTACTATCAGTGGTCTCAGCAGTAATAACCTCAGGGTAGAGGGGTGTACTATCAGTGGTCTCAGCAGTAATAACCTCAGGGTAGAGGGGTGTACTATCAGTGGTCTCAGCAGTAATAACCTCAGGGTAGAGGAGTGTACTATCAGTGGTCTCAGCAGTAATAACCTCAGGGTAGAGGGGTGTACTATCAGTGGTCTCAGCAGTAATAACCTCAGGGTAGAGGGGTGTACTATCAGTGGTCTCAGCAGTAATAACCTCAGGGTAGAGGGGTGTACTATCAGTGGTCTCAGCAGTAATAACCTCAGGGTAGAGGGGTGTACTATCAGTGGTCTCAGCAGTAATAACCTCAGGGTAGAGGGGTGTACTATCAGTGGTCTCAGCAGTAATAACCTCAGGGTAGAGGGGTGTACTATCAGTGGTCTCAGCAGTAATAACCTCAGGGTAGAGGGGTGTACTATCAGTGGTCTCAGCAGTAATAACCTCAGGGTAGAGGGGTGTACTATCAGTGGTCTCAGCAGTAATAACCTCAGGGTAGAGGGGTGTACTATCAGTGGTCTCAGCAGTAATAACCTCAGGGTAGAGGGGTGTACTATCAGTGGTCTCAGCAGTAATAACCTCAGGGTAGAGGAGTGTACTATCAGTGGTCTCAGCAGTAATAACCTCAGGGTAGAGGGAGTGTACTATCAGTGGTCTCAGCAGTAATAACCTCAGGGTAGAGGGGTGTACTATCAGTGGTCTCAGCAGTAATAACCTCAGGGTAGAGGGGTGTACTATCAGTGGTCTCAGCAGTAATAACCTCAGGGTAGAGGGGTGTACTATCAGTGGTCTCAGCAGTAATAACCTCAGGGTAGAGGGGTGTACTATCAGTGGTCTCAGCAGTAATAACCTCAGGGTAGAGGGTGTACTATCAGTGGTCTCAGCAGTAATAACCTCAGGGTAGAGGGGTGTACTATCAGTGGTCTCAGCAGTAATAACCTCAGGGTAGAGGGGTGTACTATCAGTGGTCTCAGCAGTAATAACCTCAGGGTAGAGGGGTGTACTATCAGTGGTCTCAGCAGTAATAACCTCAGGGTAGAGGGGTGTACTATCAGTGGTCTCAGCAGTAATAACCTCAGGGTAGAGGAGTGTACTATCAGTGGTCTCAGCAGTAATAACCTCAGGGTAGAGGGGTGTACTATCAGTGGTCTCAGCAGTAATAACCTCAGGGTAGAGGGAGTGTACTATCAGTGGTCTCAGCAGTAATAACCTCAGGGTAGAGGGGTCTACTATCAGTGGTCTCAGCAGTAATAACCTCAGGGTAGAGGAGTGTACTATCAGTGGTCTCAGCAGTAATAACCTCAGGGTAGAGGGGTGTACTATCAGTGGTCTCAGCAGTAATAACCTCAGGGTAGAGGGAGTGTACTATCAGTGGTCTCAGCAGTAATAACCTCAGGGTAGAGGGGTGTACTATCAGTGGTCTCAGCAGTAATAACCTCAGGGTAGAGGGGTGTACTATCAGTGGTCTCAGCAGTAATAACCTCAGGGTAGAGGGGTCTACTATCAGTGGTCTCAGCAGTAATAACCTCAGGGTAGAGGGGTGTACTATCAGTGGTCTCAGCAGTAATAACCTCAGGGTAGAGGGGTCTACTATCAGTGGTCTCAGCAGTAATAACCTCAGGGTAGAGGGGTGTACTATCAGTGGTCTCAGCAGTAATAACCTCAGGGTAGAGGGGTGTACTATCAGTGGTCTCAGCAGTAATAACCTCAGGGTAGAGGGGTGTACTATCAGTGGTCTCAGCAGTAATAACCTCAGGGTAGAGGGGTGTACTATCAGTGGTCTCAACAGTAATAACCTCAGGGTAGAGGGGTGTACTATCAGTGGTCTCAGCAGTAATAACCTCAGGGTAGAGGGGTGTACTATCAGTGGTCTCAGCAGTAATAACCTCAGGGTAGAGAGGTGTACTATCAGTGGTCTCAGCAGTAATAACCTCAGGGTAGAGGGGTGTACTATCAGTGGTCTCAGCAGTAATAACCTCAGGGTAGAGGGGTGTACTATCAGTGGTCTCAGCAGTAATAACCTCAGGGTAGAGGGGTCTACTATCAGTGGTCTCAGCAGTAATAACCTCAGGGTAGAGGGGTGTACTATCAGTGGTCTCAGCAGTAATAACCTCAGGGTAGAGGGGTGTACTATCAGTGGTCTCAGCAGTAATAACCTCAGGGTAGAGGGGTGTACTATCAGTGGTCTCAGCAGTAATAACCTCAGGGTAGAGGGGTGTACTATCAGTGGTCTCAGCAGTAATAACCTCAGGGTAGAGGGGTCTACTATCAGTGGTCTCAGCAGTAATAACCTCAGGGTAGAGGG
This sequence comes from Coregonus ussuriensis, assembly GCA_031479575.1. Taxonomy (NCBI): domain Eukaryota; kingdom Metazoa; phylum Chordata; class Actinopteri; order Salmoniformes; family Salmonidae; genus Coregonus; species Coregonus ussuriensis. Next base: position 6,342,716 of record CM062505.1, on the reverse strand, counting down.
GTCTACTATCAGTGGTCTCAGCAGTAATAACCTCAGGGAAGAGGGGTCTACTATCAGTGGTCTCAGCAGTAATAACCTCAGGTTAGAGGTGTACTATCAGTGGTCTCAGCAGTAATAACCTCAGGGTAGAGGGGTGTACTATCAGTGGTCTCAGCAGTAATAACCTCAGGGTAGAGGGGTCTACTATCAGTGGTCTCAGCAGTAATAACCTCAGGGTAGAGGAGTGTACTATCAGTGGTCTCAGCAGTAATAACCTCAGGGTAGAGGGGTGTACTATCAGTGGTCTCAGCAGTAATAACCTCAGGGTAGAGGGGTGTACTATCAGTGGTCTCAGCAGTAATAACCTCAGGGTAGAGGGTGTACTATCAGTGGTCTCAGCAGTAATAACCTCAGGGTAGAGGGGTGTACTATCAGTGGTCTCAGCAGTAATAACCTCAGGGTAGAGGGGTCTACTATCAGTGGTCTCAGCAGTAATAACCTCAGGGTAGAGGGGTGTACTATCAGTGGTCTCAGCAGTAATAACCTCAGGGTAGAGGTGTACTATCAGTGGTCTCAGCAGTAATAACCTCAGGGTAGAGAGGTGTACTATCAGTGGTCTCAGCAGTAATAACCTCAGGGTATAGGGGTGTACTATCAGTGGTCTCAGCAGTAATAACCTCAGGGTAGAGGGGTCTACTATCAGTGGTCTCAGCAGTAATAACCTCAGGGTAGAGGGGTGTACTATCAGTGGTCTCAGCAGTAATAACCTCAGGGTAGAGGGGTCTACTAACAGTGGTCTCAGCAGTAATAACCTCAGGGTAGAGGAGTGTACTATCAGTGGTCTCAGCAGTAATAACCTCAGGGTAGAGGGGTCTACTATCAGTGGTCTCAGCAGTAATAATCTCAGGGTAGAGGGGTCTACTATCAGTGGTCTCAGCAGTAATAACCTCAGGGTAGAGGGGTGTACTATCAGTGGTCTCAGCAGTAATAACCTCAGGGTAGAGAGGTGTACTATCAGTGGTCTCAGCAGTAATAACCTTAGGGTAGAGGGGTGTACTATTAGCTGAGCCCAGGGGTAACTGCCCAGCTAACAACAAACGTTGCCACAACTTTAGAGAACGTTAGTTTAAGAGTCTCATTAGGTCATTAACTAACGCTTTCATAGGAATGTTCCTGTGATGTGCAAGGAATTTTTCCAATAGTCCATTCCCTTAATGTCAAATAGAACTTACCCAGAATGTGGTTACCATGTTCTCAGAACTTAAGATATTAATGTACTAGACATGTTTAATGGGACGTTGCAAGAACATTAATGTGTCCAGTTTTCTGTGGGTTTGGAGAATATTCCATCAACGTTCCACCAAACATACACAGAACATGGTTGCCGTGTTCTCAGAACTTAAGATATTAATGTTATAGACACATTAAATCAGAACGTTGCAAGAACATTTACAGTGCCTTCAGAACGTATTCACAATCAATCAATCAATCAATTTTATTTTATATAGCCCTTCTTACATCAGCTAATATCTCGAAGTGCTGTACAGAAACCCAGCCTAAAACCCCAAACAGCTAGTAATGCAGGTGTAGAAGCACGGTGGCTAGGAAAAACTCCCTAGAAAGGCGAAAACCTAGGAAGAAACCTAGAGAGGAACCAGGCTATGAGGGGTGGCCAGTCCTCTTCTGGCTGTGCCGGGTGGAGATTATAACAGAACCATGCCAAGATGTTCAAAAATGTTCATAAGTGACAAGCATGGTCAAATAATAATCAGGAATAAATCTCAGTTGGCTTTTCATAGCCGATCATTAAGAGTTGAAAACAGCAGGTCTGGGACAGGTAGGGGTTCCATAACCAGGCAGAACAGTTGAAACTGGAATAGCAGCAAGGCCAGGCGGACTGGGGACAGCAAGGAGTCACCACGGCCGGTAGTCCCGACGTATGGTCCTAGGGCTCAGGTCTCTCAGTTGGCTTTTCATAGCCGATCATTAAAGAGTTGAAAACAGCAGGTCTGGGACAGGTAGGGGTTTCGTAGCCGCAGGCAGAACAGTTGAAACTGGAATAGCAGCAAGGCCAGGCGGACTGGGGACAGCAAGGTGTCATCATGCCCGGTAGTCCTGACGTATGGTCCTAGGGCTCAGGTTCTCAGAGAGAAAGAGAGAACGAGAGAATTAGAGAGAGCATACTTAAATTCACACAGGACACTGGATAAGACAGGAGAAGTACTCCAGGTATAACCAACTAACCCCAGCCCCCCGACACATAAACTACTGCAGCATAAATACTGGAGGCTGAGACAGGAGCGGTCCGGAGACACTGTGGCCCCATCCGAAGAAACCCCCGGACAGGGCCAAAAAACAGGAAGGATATAACCCCACCCACTCCGCCAAAGCACAGCCCCCACACCACTAGAGGGATATCCCCAACCACCAACTTACAATCCTGAGACAAGGCAGAGTATAGCCCACAGAGGTCTCCACCACAGCACAAACCAAGGGGGGGGCGCCAACCCAGACAGGAAGATCACGTCAGTAACTCAACCCACTCAAGTGACGCACCCCTCCCAGGGACGGCATGAAAGAGCACCAGCAAGCCAGTGACTCAGCCCCTGCAACAGGGTTAGAGGCAGAGAACCCCAGTGGAGAGGGGAACCGGCCCGGCAGAGACAGCAAGGGCTGTTCGTTGCTCCAGCCTTTCCGTTCACCTTCACACTCCTGGGCCAGACTACACTCAATCATATGACCTACTGAAGAGATAAGTCTTCAGTAAAGACTTAAAGGTTGAGACCGAGTCTGCGTCTCTCACATGGGTAGGCAGACTGTTCCATAAAATAAAAATGGAGATCTATAGGAGAAAGCCCTGCCTCCCGCTGTTTGCTTAGAAATTCTAGGGACAATTAGGAGGCCTGCGTCTTGTGACCGTAGCGTACGTATTGGTATGTACGGCAGGACCAACTCGGAAAGATAGGTAGGAGCAAGCCCATGTAACGCTTTATAGGTTAACAGTAAAACCTTGAAATCAGCCCTTGCCTTAACAGGAAGCCAGTGTAGGGAAGCTAGCACTGGAGTAATATGATCAAATTTCTTGGTTCTAGTCAGGATTCTAGCAGCCGTATTTAGCACTAACTGAAGTTTATTTAGTGCTTTATCCGGGTAGCCGGAAAATAGAGCATTGCAGTAGTCTAACCTAGAAGTAACAAATGCATGGATTAATTTTTCTGCATCATTTTTGGACAGAAAATTTCTGATTTTTGCAATGTTACGTAGATGGAAAAAAGCTGTCCTTGAAACAGTCTTGATATGTTCGTCAAAAGAGAGATCAGGGTCAAGAAGAGTAACACCGAGGTCCTTCACAGTTTTATTTGAGACGACTTTACAACCATCAAGATGAATTGTCAGATTTAACAGAAGATCTCTTTGTTTCTTGGGACCTAGAACAAGCATCTCTGTTTTGTCCGAGTTTAAAAGTAAAAAGTTTTCAGCCATCCACTTCCTTATGTCTGAAACACAGGCTTCTAGCGAGGGCAATTTTGGGGCTTCACCATGTTTCATTGAAATGTACAGCTGTGTGTCATCCGCATAGCAGTGAAAGTTAACATTATGTTTTCGAATAACATCCCCAAGAGGTAAAATATATAGTGAAAACAATAGTGGTCCTAAAACGGAACCTTGAGGAACACCGAAATGTACAGTTGATTTGTCGGAGGACAGACCATTCACAGAGACAAACTGATATCTTTCCGACAGGTAGGATCTAAACCAGGCCAGAACTTGTCCGTGTAGACCAATTTGGGTTTCCAGTCTCTCCAAAAGAATGTGGTGATCGATGGTCAAAGGCAGCACTAAGGTCTAGTAGCACGAGGACAGATGCAGAGCCTCGGTCTGACGCCATTAAAAGGTCATTTACCACCTTCACAAGTGCAGTCTCAGTGCTATGATGGGGTCTAAAACCAGACTGAAGCATTTCGTATACATTGTTTGTCTTCAGAAAGGCAGTGAGTTGCTGCGCAACAGCTTTTTCTAAAATTTTTGAGAGGAATGGAAGATTCGATATAGGCCGATAGTTTTTTATATTTTCCGGGTCAAGGTTTGGCTTTTTCAAGAGAGGCTTTATCACTGCCACTTTTAGTGAGTTTGGTACACATCCGGTGGATAGAGAGCTGTTTATTATGTTCAACATAGGAGGGCCAAGCACAGGAAGCAGCTCCTTCAGCAGTTTAGTAGGAATAGGATCCAGTATGCAGCTTGAAGGTTTAGAGGCCATGATTATTTTCATCATTGTGTCAAGAGATATAGTACTAAAACACTTAAGTGTCTCTCCCGATCCCAGGCCAGGCCCTCGCAGAGCTGTGCAGATCCAGGACAGCTAAGCCCTGGAGGAATACGCAGATTCAAAGAGGAGTCCGTAATTTGCTTTCTAATGGTCATGATCTTTTCCTCAAAGAAGTTCATGAATTTATCACTGCTGAAGTGAAAGCCATCCTCTCTTGGGGAATGCTGCTTTTTAGTTAGCTTTGCAACAGTATCAAAAAGAAATTTTGGATTGTTCTTATTTTCCTCAATTAAGTTGGAAAAGTAGGATGATCGAGCAGCAGTGAGGGCTCTTCGGTACTGCACGGTACTGTCTTTCCAAGCTAGTCGGAAGACTTCCAGTTTGGTGTGGCGCCATTTCCGTTCCAATTTCCTGGAAGCTTGCTTCAAAGCTCGGGTATTTTCTGTATACCAGGGAGCTAGTTTCTTATGACAAATGTTTTTCGTTTTTAGGGGTGCAACTGCATCTAGGGTATTGCGCAAGGTTAAATTGAGTTCCTCAGTTAAGTGGTTAACTGATTTTGTCCTCTGACGTCCTTGGGTAGGCAGAAGGAGTCTGGAAGGGCATCAATGAATTTTTGTGTTGTTTGAGAATTTATAGCACGACTTTTGATGCTCCTTGGTTGGGGTCTGAGCAGATTATTTGTTGCGATTGCAAATGTAATAAAATGGTGGTCCGATAGTCCAGGATTTTGTGGAAAAACATTAAGATCTACAACATTTATTCCATGGGACAAAACTAGGTCCAGAGTATGACTGTGGCAGTGAGTAGGTCCAGAGACATGTTGGACAAAACCCACTGAGTCGATAATGGCTCCGAAAGACTTTTGGAGTGGGTCTGTGGACTTCTCCATGTGAATATTAAAATCACCAAAAATTTGAATATGATCTGCTATGACTACAAGGTCTGATAGGAATTCAGGAAACTCAGAGAGGAACGCTGTATATGGCCCAGGAGGCCTGTAAACAGTAGCTATAAAAAGTGATTGAGTAGGCTGCATAGATTTCATGACATGACTAGAAGCTCAAAAGATGAAAACGCCATTTTTTTTTTTGTAAATTGAAATTTGCTATCGTAAATGTTAGCAACACCTCCGCCTTTGCGGGATGCACGGGGAATATGGTCACTAGTGTAACCAGGAGGTGAGGCCTCATTTAACACAGCAAATTCATCAGGCTTAAGCCATGTTTCAGTCAGGCCAATCACATCAAGATTATGATCAGTGATTAGTTCATTGACTATGACTGCCTTTGAAGTGAGGGATCTAACATTAAGTAACCCTATTTTGAGATGTGAGGTATCACGATCTCTTTCAATAATGGCAGGAATGGAGGAGGTCTTTATCCTAATAAGATTGCTAGGGTGAACACCGCCATGTTTAGTTTTGCCCAACCTAGGTCGAGGCACAGACACAGTCTCAATGGGTATGGCTGAGCTGACTACACTGACTGTGCTATTGGCAGACTCCACTAAGCTGGCAGGTTGGCTAACAGCCTGCTGCCTGGCCTGCACCCTATTTCACTGTGGGGCTAGAGGAGTTAGAGCCCTATCTATGTTGGTAGATAAGAGGAGAGCACCCCTCCAGCTAGGATGGAGTCCGTCACTCCTCAGCAGGTCAGGCTTGGTCCTGTTTGTGGGTGAGTCCCAGAAAGAGGGCCAATTATCCACAAATGTTATCTTTTGGGAGGGGCAGAAAACAGTTTTCAACCAGCGATTAAGTGCTGAGACTCTGCTGTAGACCTCGTCACTTCCCCTAACTGGGAGGGGGCCAGAGACAATTACTCGATGCCGACACATCTTTCTAGCTGATTTACACGCTGAAGCTACGTATTCACACCCCTTGACTTTTTTGTTGACACATTTTGTTGTGTTACAGACATCATTTAAAATGTATTACATTGTGACTTTGTGTCACTGGCCTGCACAACATACCCCATAACGTCAAAGTGGAAATATGTTTTTTAGAAACTTTAATTGAAAATGAAAAGCTGAAATGTCTTGAGTCAAAAAGTATTCAACCCCTTTGTTATGGCATGCCTAAATAAGTTCATGAGTAAAAATGTGCTTAAGAATTCCCAAAAAGAGTTGCATGGACTCACTCTGTGAGCAATGATAGTTTATAACATGATTTTTGAGTGACTACCTCATGTCTGTACCCCACACATACAATTATTTGTAAGGTTCCTCAGTCGAGCAGTGAATTTCAAACACAGATTAAAACAGGAAGGGTTTCCATGCCCCGTAAAGGGCACCTACAGTGGGGAAATTTTTTATTTAGTCAGCCACCAATTGTGCAAGTTCTCCCATTTAAAAAGATGAGAGTGGCCTGTAATTTTCATCATAGGTACACGTCAACTATGACAGACAAATTGAGAAGAAAAAAAATCCAGAAAATCTCATTGTAGGATTTTTAATGAATTTATTTGCAAATTATGGTGGAAAATACGTATTTGGTCACCTACAAACAAGCAAGATTTCTGGCTCTCACAGACCTGTAACTTCTTCTTTAAGAGGCTCCTCTGTCCTCCACTCATTACCTGTATTAATGGCACCTGTTTGAACTTGTTATCAGTATAAAAGACACCTGTCCACAACCTCAAACAGTCACACTCCAAACTCCACTATGGCCAAGACCAAAGAGCTGTCAAAGGACACCAGAAACACAATTGTAGACCTGCACCAGGCTGGGAAGACTGAATCTGCAATAGGTAAGCAGCTTGGTTTGAAGAAATCAACTGTGGGAGCAATTATTAGGAAATGGAAGACATACAAGACCACTGATAATCTCCCTCGATCTTGGGCTCCACGCAAGATCTCACCCCGTGGGGTCAAAATGATCACAAGAACAGTGAGCAAAAATCCCAGAACCACACGGGGGGACCTAGTGAATGACTTGCAGAGAGCTGGGACTAAAGTAACAAAGCCTACCATCAGTAACACACAACGCCGCCAGGGACTGAAGTCCTGCAGTGCCAGACGTGTCCCCCTGCTTAAGCCAGTACATGTCCAGGCCCGTCTGAAGTTTGCTAGAGTGCATTTGGATGATCCAGAAGAGGATTGGGAGAATGTCATATGGTCAGATGAAACCAAAATATAACTTTTTGGTAAAAACTCAACTCGTCGTGTTTGGAGGACAAAGAATGCTGAGTTGCATCCAAAGAACACCATACCTACTGTGAAGTATGGGGGTGCAAACATCATACTTTGGGGCTGTTTTTCTGCAAAGGGACCAGGACAACTGATCCGTGTAAAGGAAAGAATGAATGGGGCCATGTATCGTGAGATTTTGAGTGAAAACCTCCTTCCATCAGCAAGGGCATTGAAGATGAAACGTCAACAAAGGGTATATAACAAAGTATTGAGAAACTTTTGTTATTGACCAAATACTTATTTTCCACCATAATTTGCAAATTAATTAATTAAAATCCTGCAATGTGATTTTCTGGATTTTTTTTTCTCATTTTGTCTGTCATAGTTGACGTGTACCTATGATGAAAATTACAGGCCTCTCTCATCTTTTTAAGTGGGAGAACTTGCACAATTGGTGGCTGACTAATTTTTTTTTTCCACACTGTATTTGATGGGTAAAATAAAATAGCAGACACTGAATATCCCTTGAGCGTGGTGAAGTTATTAATTAGATTTTGGATGGTGTATCAATAGACCCAGTCACTAAAAAGATACAGGCGCCCTTCCTAACTCAGTTGCCGAAGGAGACAGAAACCACTCAGGGATTTCACCATGAGGCCAATGGTGACTTTAAAACAGTTACAGAATTGAATGGCTGTGATAGGAGAAAACTGAGGATGAATCAACAACCTTGTAGTTACTCCACAATACTAACCTAAATGACAGAGTGAAAAGAAGGAAACCTGTACTTAATAAAAAATATTCTAAAACACTGCAAAAAATGTGGCAAAGAAATTAACTTTACGTCCTGAATTAAAAGCGTTACGTTTGGATAAAATCCACATCACTGAGTACCACTCTTCATATTTTCAAGCATGGTGGTGGCTGCATCATGTTATGGGTATGCTTGTCATCGGCAAGGACTAGGGAGTATTTTTAGGATAAAAAGTAACGGAATAGAGCTAAGCACACGCAAAATCCTAGAGGAAAAGCAGACACTGGGAGACAAATTCACCTTTCAGCAGGACAATAACCTAAAACACAAGGCCAAATATACACTGGATTTATTGACAAATATGACTTTGATTGTTCCTGAGTGGCCAAGATGCAGTTTTGACTGAAATCAGAATGACAATCTATGGAAAGACTTGAAAATGGCTGTCTAGCAATGATCAACAACCAACTTGACGGAGCTTGAATATAAAAAAAAAAATCAAGGTGTGCAAAGCTCTTAGAGACTTACACAAAAAGACTCAGTGCTGTAATCACTGTCAAAGGTGATTCTATACTGAATACAAATATAAACGCAACATGTAAAGTGTTGGTCCCATGTTTCATGAGCTGAAATAAAAAATCAAATTGCCAATCCCTCAAAACTTGAGACATCTGTGGTATTGTGTGGCTTGACAAAACTGTACATTTTAGAGTGGCCTTTTATTGTCCCCAGCACAAGGTGCAGCTGTGTAATGATCATGCTGTTTAATCAGCTTCTTGATATGCCACACCTGTCAGGTGGATGGATGATCTTTGTAAAGTAGAAATGCTCACTAACAGGGATTTAAACAAGTTTGTGTTGAAAATAAGCTTTTTGTGTGTGTGGAGCTTTTATTTCAGCTCATGTAACATGGGACCAACACTTCACATGTTGCGTTTATATCTTTTTGTTCATTATAATTATTCTGTCACATTTATTCCAAATGATACTGCAATCCCATTAGCTGTAGCCACCGAAGTAAAAAAAAGTCTGCCACTCACCAACTTTCAGGAGATAACGTAATCATTCCAGCAGCTACAGTGAGGGAAATAAGTATTTGACCCCCGTCTCAATCAGAAAGTTTTCTGGCTCCCAGGTGTCTTTTATACAGGTAACGAGCTGAGATTAGGAGAACACTCTTAAAGGGAGTGCTCCTAATCTCAGCTTGTTACCTGTATAAAAGACACCTGACACAGAAGCAATCAATCAATCAGATTCCAAACTCTCCACCATGGCCAAGAACAAAGAGCTCTCCAAGGATGTCAGGGACAAGATTGTAGACCTACACAAGGCTGGAATGGGCTACAAGACCATCGCCAAGCAGTTTGTTGAGAAGGTGACAACAGTTGGTGCAAAATAACTGTCAATCTCCCTCGGCCTGGTGCTCCATGCAAGATCTCACCTTGTGGAGTTGCAACGATCATGAGAACGGTGAGGAATCAGCCCAGAACTACACGGGAGGATCTTGTCAATGATCTCAAGGCAGCTGGGACCATAGTCACCAAGAAAACAATTGGTAACACATTACGCTATCAAAGACTGACATCCTGCAGCGCCCGCAAGGTCCCCCGGCTCAAGAAAGCACATATACAGTCTGAAGTTTGCCAATGAACATCTGAATGATTCAGAGGAGAACTGGGTGAAAGTGTTGTGGTCAGATGAGACCAAAATCGAGCTCTTTGGCATCAACTCAACTCACAGTGTTTGGAGGAGGAGGAATGCTGCCTATGACCCCAAGAACACCATCCCCACCGTCAAACATAGAGGTGGAAACTTTATGCTTTGGGGGTGTTTTTCTGCTAAGGGGACAGGACAACTTCACCGCATCAAAGGGACAATGGACGGGGCCATGTACCGTCAAATCTTGAAAATGGGTCGCGGATGGGTATTCCAGCATGACAATGACCCAAAACACACGGCCAAGGCAACAAAGGAGTGGCTCAAGAAGAAGCACATTAAGGTCCTGGAGTGGCCTAGCCAGTCTCCAGACCTTAATCCAATAGAAAATCTGTGGAGGGAGCTGAAGGTTCGAGTTGCCAAACGTCAGCCTCGAAACCTTAATGACTTGGAGAAGATCTGCAAAGAGGAGTGGGACAGAATCCCTCCTGAGATGTGTGCAAACCTGGTGACCAACTACAAGAAACGTCTGACCTCTGTGATTGCCAACAAGGGTTTTGCCACCTAGTACTAAGTCATGTTTTGCAGAGGGGTCAAATACTTATTTCCCTCATTAAAATGTAAATCAATTGATAACATTTTTGACATGCGTTTTTCTGGATTTTTTTGTTGTTATTTTGTCTCTCACTGTTCAAATAAACCTACCATTAAAATTATAGATAGATTATTTTTTTGTCAGTGGGCAAACGTACAAAATCAGCAGGGGATCAAATACTTTTTTTCCCTCACTGTAGCTAGCTATAAAGTACAATGCTCCGTGTCATTAGGTTCTAGGTAGCTACAGTAGCTAAATTACTTAGCTATCAAGTCATATTGCTAGCTTGCTAAATAACTGGGCCTACATAAATAGATAAAGCCATGTACTGCATGCTGCATATGATTGTGTTGAGATTCCCAACCACTGCCCTTTTTCGTCAGTTGTTGTTCAAAATATTTCGTGAGTGAAACTGAAACAGTTCATTCCCTGAATGACTGGAGGCAGCAAACAATGTACTAGCTGTGATTTACAACCTGATAGCAATATTTATTAGACTACCTAAAGATTTATTGGTGAATTTGATTAATCATGCATTGACTGCATCCGTTTAATTCTGCCAACAATGCCTTAATCTACGCAATATAATGTTGAGTCAAATAGAACCTAATTTTAAAACCTCATAAAGTTTTGAAGCATTAACCGTGAATTGGATAGTTTAGACCGATAATGATTATATATTTGTTTCATTTCTGCAAAGTAGTTAAAACGGTGTCAGTTCCACTTTAATTTAGTAATCACACTCATCATCATCAGGACTGCATAACTGCATGTGGGGCCGAGATAGCAGCTGTGGCCGTAGGCACTTGGTGGACCCAGGAACTGGTTCTAGATCAGATCCTACTAAACATTTAGGCCAACTAGTCCTCATTAACACTCATCATCAACTGTGTGTGGGGTTGAGATAACGGAGGCGTAACTACAGATACTGGATCAGATCTACAGGACTTTGTCGAAGCACCTTTGGCAGCGATTACAGCCTCGAGTCTTCTTGGGTATGACGCTACAAGCTTTGAACACCTGTATTTGGGGAGTTTCTCCCATTCTTCTCTGCAGATCCTCTCAAGCTCTGTCAGGTTGGATAGGGAGCGTTGCTGCACAGCTATTTTCAGTTCTCTTCAGATATGTTCGATCGGGTTCAAGTCCAGGCTCTGGCTGGGCCACTCAAGGACATTCAGAGACTTGTCCCGAAGCCACTCCTGCGTTGTCTTGGCTGTGTGCTTAGGGTCATTGTCCTTCTGGAAATGACCCTTCGCCCCAGTCTGAGGTCCTGAGCGTTGCCTGGTTTCCTCCAGACATGACGAATGGTATTCAGGCCAAAGAGTTCAATCTTGGTTTCTTCACACCAGAGAATCTTGTTTCTCATGGTCTGAGAGTCCTTTAGGTGCCTTTTGGCAAACTCCAAGCGGGCTGTCATGTGCCTTTTACTGAGGAGTGGCTTCTGTCTGGCCACTCTAACATACAGGCCTGATTGGTGGAGTGCTGCAGAGATGGTAGTCCTTCTGGAAGGTTCTCCCATCTCCACAGAGGAACTCAGGAGCTCTGTCAGAGTGACCATCGGGTTCTTTGTCACCTCCCTGACCAAGGCCCTTCTCCCCCGATTGCTTAGTTTGGCCAGGTGGCCAGCTCTAGGAAGAGTCTTGGTGGTTCCAAACTTCTTCCATTTAAGAATGATGGAGGCCACTGTGTTCTTGGGGACCTTCAATGCTGCAGAAATGTTTTGATACCCCCATGTATACACTACAACACAGCCCATAAAAACTCCCTGTCTCTCTCTCTCTCTCCATCCTACTGTAGCTAGGTGTGTCCGTGTGTTCCAGGAACAGCCCATAAAACCTCCCTCCGTCTCTCTCTCTCTCCATCCTACAGTAGCTAGGTGTGTCCGTGTGTTCTAGGAACAGCCCATAAAACCACAATCTCTCTCTCTCTCTCTCTCTCTCTCTCTCTCTCTCTCTCTCTCTCTCTCCATCCTACAGTAGATAAGTGTGCCCGTGTGTTCCAGGAACAGCCCATAAAACCTCCCTCTCTCTCTCTCTCTCTCTCTCTCTCTCTCTCTCTCTCTCTCTCTCTCTCTCTCTCTCTCTCTCTCCATCCTACAGTAGATAAGTGTGCCCTGTCCATGTGTTCCAGGAACAGCCCATAAAACCTCTCTCTCTCTCTCTCTCTCTCTCTCTCTCTCTCTCTCTCTCTCTCTCTCTCTCTCTCTCTCTCTCTCTCTCTCTCTCTCTCTCTCTCTCTCTCTCTCTCTCTCTCTCTCTCTCTCTCTCTCTCTCTCTCTCTCTCTCTCTCTCTCTCTCTCTCTCTCTCTCTCTCTCTCTCTCTCTCTCTCTCTCTCTCTCTCTCTCTCTCTCTCTATCCTACAGTAGATAAGTGTGCCCTGTCCATGTGTTCCAGGAACGGCCCATAAAATCTCTCTCTCTCTCTCTCTCTCTCTCTCGCCATCTCTTCTCTCTCTCTCTCTCTCGCCATCTCTTCTCTCTGGGTGTGTGTGTTTTTTTTTTCAGTGTGACACCAGGTCGTTTCCCAGGGCACGTCCTGAGGACAATGAGATCGTCTCTCGGCCCTGGGACACACACACACACACACACACACACACACACACACCACAGGAGGTTGGTGGCACCTTAATTGGGGAGGATGGGCTCGTGGTAATGGCTGGAGCGGGATATTGGTATCAAATACATCAAACACATAGTTAATTGCCATTCCATTTGCCTCCACTGAAACACACACAAACGCACACGGACACACACACACACACACACACACACACACACACAAACACACACACACACACACACACACACACACACACACACACACACACACACACACACACACACACACACACACACACACACACTGTGTTTATTCAGGTATATCCTCTCTGCTAATAAACCTGTATTCATGTGGTTATCTCTCTCCCTCCTCTGCTACACTCCTCTTATTCAGGAACAGGGGATAAAAGAGAGAGAGAAAGAGACAATGAAAAGAGAGACAAAAAATAAACATCATACAGGTATATCAGAACCACCTCTACTTTTTTTCAGAATGAACAGAGTTAAACGCCTCTCCCCTATTTAACCTAGATATTGTGTCTAGATAATGTTTATATGTAGGCTATGCCTGCTGTTTTTAAATGTGTGTAGTTCTGTCCTTGAGCTGTTCTTGTCTATTGACGTTCTGTATTATGTCATGTTTCGTGTTCTGTGTGGACCCCAGGAAGAGTAGCTGCTGCTTTCGCAACAGCTAATGGGGATCCTAATAAAATACCAAATACCAGAAAAAAGGGAAACAATGTACTTCTGGCTGCAATGACTGCTCAATGCTACAGACAACGTAGGAGTTGCTGGCAGGTTGGAGAGATTAGTTTATGAACGCTGCCAACAACACTATAGTTGTGATGACAATAACAGGCGTTATGATGTCGGCATGTTCCACTTGTATTGGGAAAGAGTGGAACATGCATAGAAAGAGAGAGAGAGAGAGAGGAGAGATAGAGGGGGGGAGAAAGAGAGAGACAGAGAAGGAGAGAGAGTAAGAGAAAGAGGGAGAGAGAGAGAGAGAGAGAGAGAGAGAGAGAGAGAGATGATTCAATCTTGTATATTCTCAATTGTTGCTGTTTGTTTTCTCTTGTGGGTATTATTTACTATGTATAATAGTTTTTGTTGATATATATGATTAGTGTTGCTCAAACAAATTGTTCATTTATGTAATACTTCATATACTCTACATTGTTTTAGCAACAGTGGCAACCACCCATTCATGCCATAAAACATGTATTAAATATTGCATTTTTAGAGAGAGAGAGAGAGAGAGAGAGAGAGAGAGAGAGAGAGAGAGAGAGAGAGATGTATGTGTGTGTATGTGTAATGTATGTATATACACTACCGTTCAGAAGTTTGGGGTCACTTAGAAATGTCCTTGTTTTCGAAAGAAAATAAATGTTTCTGTCCATTAAAATAACATCAAATTGATCAGAAATACAGTGTAGACATTGTTAATGTTGTAAATGGCTATTGTAGCTGGAAACGGCTGATGTTTAATGGAATATCTACATAGGCGTACAGGAGCCCATTATCAGCAATCATCAGTCTTGTGTTCCAATGGCACGTTGTATTTGCTAATCCACGTTTATCATGTTAAAAGGCTAATTGATCATTAGAAAACACTTTTTTTCTTTTTCTTTGAGGGGTCCCTGTATTCCAAAGGCTATCTGTTTAAACGCCACCTAGTTTCACTTTCTCCCTTGAATTCTCCCAAATTATATAACCCAATTGTTTTATTGTAACATTCCTATATTTCCTCATAGTCTATTTGACATTACTCTGAGGTTTCCCTTTTCCTTGTTCCTATTCTAACAATTGCTTACACTTCTCTCCTCATCCTGGTTGATCATACAATTGTTTATAGTTAGAATTTCCTAAATATTACAAAAGTTGTGATTGAATCCTAGCACACAGTCCTGGTAACTGTGAAGATTTTGAACTACTGTTAATTCTTTAAAAACGGAGATGTGGTGCATATTAGACTATTTTCTTTATTTAATTGTAATGTAATATATTGTACTCATCTATACCAATCATTGTTTAACGGCTCCTTCCATTCCCTTTCTTCTGTATTTGGTATGGCTCTAACATGTACAGGATTTAGTGCACTTTCCCAAGGAATAACTACTCCAACAACACTCCCCCCTGGAACTCTAACACTAAGTACTACATCCAGTTGTTTATCTAAGTCTTGAACTGTTCTCCTTATGTCTATGATCCATCTGTCTTTTTCTTTTATTATCTTAAGGTCACCATTACCCCATGTGATTTCCCCCTATTCCTTGTGCTGGTTCCTCCCACACCAATAACCATTTAACCCTTGTATTTTAATAGTGATCCCTTTCTGTATTTTAGTTATGGTTCCTGCCTGTGCAGGAATATACATTCTAATCCTGTCTATATCCCTTCTATGTCTTGTTCTTCTGCTCTCTACTATTATCAGTACCCCATTCCCCTTATTCTCAGGGAACTAGTCAAGTGCAGAGAAATCAATGATGATGGGGATATCTGGTGCGTCTTGAATGTCTGGAATATCTCAAAGATCTAGAAGGTCTTGAAAGTCTCGAAGGTCTCGATGGTGTGCCCCTCCGCCGAGGGAATCAGCAAGAACACGTAGCTCATCAGTAATTGCCATCCTCCCCCCTCTGATTCTCGCCAGCATCCTCAGCTCTCTCATGTCTCAGTCATCAGTTCCCTCACTCTGGTACAATGGTTTAGATGATACCAGGTCACGCTCCCCTCTATCCGTACCGCCGTTGGTGTAACCTGGACGACGATGTATGGTCACTTTAGCTGTTAACCTTCTTCCGTCACTAGGGTCTCCGGATCAGCCAGAGTCCCTCTCAATCTATCAACATCGGTCTGCGAAGAGTGTCCTTCTATCAGCCTACCCATAGGGAAGCTCGGAGTTACTGCTGCAAGGACACACACAAAAGACAACAATGCTACCCAATGGCGGGGCCGTCAACCTCTCCTGGGGTTGGAACACTCCTATAGTGGGAAACATGGATCTAAGTATCTGTCTCCGCCACTTTTACCATCATTGAGGTAGCCAACAACATCTGGTACAGGCCCCTCCACATAGGGTCCTTCCAATTCTTTCTTCCGTAGTCTTTTACCATCACATAGTCTCCAGGGCGCAGAAAATACTCAGATTCTCCTACTCCGTTGGGCAGAGTTCCCTTCACCCATGGGGAAAAAAAATCTTAAGAACATTGTTAGGTTAGGTGAGACACAGTATGCTACTTATGTCCTCTCATCCGTCAGGAGAAGCCTTGAGATTATGAAGCGCACCTCCTTCCAGCTCGTTTTAGTCCAATCATTTCATAGACAGACCTCCTCTACACCCTGCCTCCTATCACAAAAACAAAAACGATTTTACCTAACCCATAACACATTATTACTACTGCTCATATCCTTAATACAATTTGCATATCTTACCATAAAAACCATAAAAAACCATTAAAACCCCTGTAAGCCCAAAAAAACAAAATCGTTAACAACTTCCCCCCTTTGGACACATGCATCACATCGTGATTAATTTTTTCAAAAAACAAAACAACAACAATATTGCTTGTTAAACCAAAAATAATAACTGAACTTAAAATGACAACCCTTAATTAAATCTTAACCCAATTTCATTCCATAACATTATTCAAGGATATCTCTCCTTCAAGACTAACTCTCTCACTTCATCCTTGTCCTCTTTGGGATGATATATAGGATTAATGCCAAATTATATACTTCCTCACAATTCCTTATTATAACCAACCCCCAATTCAGAATGCCTCCAAGATTTACAGTGCGGGTGATCAGGCCACACTATAAAGCCAGGACAGATTGCAGAGGTCATTGAAATCATTCAATGAATTGTTCCATCAATAGTACACCACTCATTAACAACCGTCAAATCATTTCAAAATAAATCACACGTATTTACTTATCCCTCAGTAAATAAAAGCCCAAATGACATGTGTTTGTCCCTTTAAGATATTTCACTTCCATCCCGTGAAAAAACCTAAAATACAAATAAAAATCCTATACAGCTAACATTTCATACTAAGTAGTTTGTTTGTTGTTATTTGAACACCATATAGTAAAACAATAAACAAACAAAAATTGGCCAGGCCTTATTTATAGTCTCAGAAAATATTTCAAAGAAAAGAGAAAATCACTCCCCCCTTTTTCCTGGAAGAAAAAGTACACATCTAGTTAGTTTCCATGTTGATACCTCTTAATCAGTCCAAATAATTTAAATTCGAAATTCTCACTCTATTCCCACATCTCCTGATCCCTCCTTTCAGACAACCCCCAAGAACATCACTTGTGACTGCTCCCTTCTCCGGTGAATTCCACAATCCAGTGCACATAAAACAAAATACAATCTCATAAGATTTAAACCCCCTAGGCTTTTCCCTAGCCGCACTGCTGCCACTCAATCACCCCCAACATGCTTCGTGACGTTGAAAAACTCAAATATGCTATCTCTTGCCTCGTTGGTTGTACTTTCCCACACGCCCTGTGACCCCCCTCCTATAAAATTGTTTACTAATGTGATGATGGTTTCACCCATTAGCGTCATCGTCATTCGACACCCTTAACACTTTACTACAATCCACAACACTCCTTTCAACCCCTCTAGCGATTGTTTAAATGCAGCATGATATACCATTTGACTATTTGTAACCCTCATTCGCGCTGTCACCCATACATACTGTCAATTCACATTTCACCTTTTCAGAATTCATTATCTTTGACCCTCGGAAGGATTCTTTAACCTCACTGAATGTAATGTACTTTTCCCTCTCACAAATACAGTCAATTCCTCCGTGTAAGGAATCAGTGATATTTTATCCCAAGTATCTATTAAAATGTTGTTTGAGACGTGGGTCTCCTACATCTCCCTCCTCATTCATACTGTAGGGGATTTCCATCAATCCGTGAAGAGAAAGACTCCCAATCAAGACACATCAGACATTTTTTATGTTTCATTAAGTGGAATGTACACCTATAACATAACAAACCCATAACCACTTTACAGTATTCTAATCGTTTCAATTTGCTGCCTTGATTTTAGTAAAAATATAAATTGTTATGTAATCAATCCAGAACCTACAAAAAGTTAGTCCTGTCCCCTAGTCCAAAATAACAGTTTATACCTAAATGTGATTGTTCTCCTCTTCCTGGTGTGGAAACCAGCTGCTTCCTTTTTCTTCTTCTTCTATCTCTACATTCCCTTTTATTGAGACTAAACCTGTAGCCTGAGAATACTGCCCCCTTCTGTGTGGTGGTGGTGTAGTTAAACCAGCCTTTTTTGGTTCACTCTCCCTCTCCATGATTTCTGTCTCTCTCTCTCTTCTAATATTATTCTTATTCTTTGTTCCCTTATCTTATCCCAAACCTATAAAATAGCCCTGGAGAGTTTTCCTGTCCCTAGGTATTTTCCCAGTACCCTATTCGTTCTAGGTCGCTAGACCACACCCTACTTTCCCCGATCAATATCCTCGTTACTCTATTTTTCAAAAAAAAAACTCCCGTTGTACTATCGTACTCTATTTTCCCCGTATCTGAACTTTTGTATCTGTATTCCCGTGGTTCTCTTTCTAATCTTCGTCTCTGCATTTATTCCCAAACCTTGGCTTTCAACTCTCCCCTTTCCTTGTTTATATCTGGACTGTTACTCCCTATTCTAAATTCTCCCATCTAGATTTCTATTATTAATCTCCCTTACAGCTAGATTTGTACTCGCTAGTGTCTCTCTTTTACCCGCGAACTAAAACATGGCATTAGTAAAGTCTATTCCCAAACCACCAATGCCTAATAGTATATTTGCAATCATATTATTAAAATACATTACTTTCCTCTGTCTACCCATACAATTCACCGTTGAAATTCTAACTTCCCTATTAAATTGCTTTCCTTTGTTATCAATTCAAATCACGGCCTCAGCTCTATCACAATTGCCAGTCCGCTATTCAATTTCTGTAACTGTCCTTTCTGATTACGCTCTAATTAATAAAACAAATACTTGCTATTGTTGACAAGCATACATTTAATTCACATCCATATTAAATTCACTATTCCAAATTCCAATTACAGTGAGGGAAAAAAGTATTTGATCCCCTACTGATTTTGTACGTTTGCCCACTGACAAAGAAATAATCAGTCTATCATTTTAATGGTAGTTTTATTTTAACAGTGAGAGACAGAATAACAACAAAAAAATCCAGAAAAACGCATGTCAAAAATGTTATAAATTGATTTGCATTTTAATGAGGGAAATAAGTATTTGACCTCCTCTCAATCAGAAAGATTTCTGGCTCCCAGGTGTCTTTTATACACGTAACGAGCTGAGATTAGGAGCACACTCTTAAAGGGAGTGCTCCTAATCTCAGTTTGTTACCTGTATAAAAGACACCTGTCCACAGAAGCAATCAATCAATCAGATTCCAAACTCTCCACCATGGCCAAGACCAAAGAGCTCTCCAAGGATGTCAGGGACAAGATTATAGACCTACACAAGGCTGGAATGGGCTACAAGACCATCGCCAAGCAGCTTGGTGAGAAGGTGACAACAGTTGGTGCGATTATTCGCAAATGGTGAAACACAAAAGACCTGTCAATCTCCCTCGGCCTGGGGCTCCATGCAAGATCTCACCTCGTGTTGCAATGATCATGATAACGGTGAGGAATCAGCCCAGAACTACACGGGAGGATCTTGTAAATTATCTCAAGGCAGCTGGGACCATAGTCACCAAGAAAACAATTGGTAACACACTACGCCGTGAAGGACTGAAATCCTGCAGCGCCCGCAAGGTCCCCCTGCTCAAGAAAGCACATATACAGGCCCATCTGAAGTTTGCCAATGCATATTTGAATGATTCAGAGGAGAACTGGGTGAAAGTGTTGTGGTCAGATGAGACCAAAATGGAGCTCTTTGGCATCAACTCAACTCGCTGTATTTGGAGGAGGAGGAATGCTGCCTATGACCCCAAGAACACCATCCCCACCGTCAAACATGAAGGTGGAAACATTATGCTTTGGGGGTGTTTTTCTGCTAAGGGGACAGGACAACTTCACCGCATCAAAGGGACGATGGACGGGGCCATGTACCGTCAAATCTTGGGTGAGAACCTCCTTCCCTCAGCCAGGGCATTGAAAATGGGTCGTGGATGGGTATTCCAGCATGACAATGACCCAAAACACACGGCCAAGGCAACAAAGGAGTGGCTCAAGAAGAAGCACATTAAGGTCCTGGAGTGGCCTAGCCTCCTGAGATGTGTGCAAACCTGGTGGCCAACTACATGAAACGTCTGACCTCTGTGATTGCCAACAAGGGTTTTGCCACCAAGCACTAAGTCATATTTTGCAGAGGGGTCAAATACTTATTTCCCTCATTAAAATGCAAATCAATTTATAACATTTTTGACATGCGTTTTTCTGGATTTTTGTGGTTGTTGTTCTGTCTCTCACTGTTCAAATAAACCTACAATTAAAATTATAGACTGATCATTTCTTTGTCAGTGGGCAAACGTACAAAATCAGCAGGGGATCAAATACTTTTTTCCCTCACTGTATATACTGAGATCATGTGACACTTAGATTGCACACAGGTGGACTTAATTTAACTAATTATGTGACTTCTGAAGGTAATTGGTTGCACCAGATCTTATTTAGGGGCTTCATAGCAAAGGGGGTGAATACATATGCACGCACAACTTTTCCGTTATTACGTTTTTATTTTCGTTTCAATTCACCAATTTGGACTATTTTGTTTATGTCCATTACATGAAATCCAAATAAAAATCCATTTAAATTACAGTTTGTATTGCAAAAAAATAGGAAAAACGACAAGGAGGATGAATACTTTTGCAAGGCACTGTATCCCCTCCATTACTACCCCGTCCCCCCTCCATTACTACCCCCGTCTCCCCTCCATTACTACCCCCGTCCCCCCTCCATTACTACCCCCGACCCCCCTCCATTACTACCCCCCGTCTCCCCTCCATTACTACCCCCCGTCCCCCCTCCATTACTACCCCCGTCCCCCCTCCATTACTACCCCCGTCCCCCCTCCATTACTACCCCCGTCTCCCCTCCATTACTACCCGCGTCCCCCCTCCATTACTACCCCCGTCCCCCCTCCTCACTCTGCATTGTTGGAAAATAACTCGTAAGTAAGCATTTCACTGTTTGTCTACACCTGTTGTTTATGAAGCATTTGACAAATTAAATATGATGTGATTTGATTTGATATGGCTATTACTAATGGGCTGTCATTGTTAGCTTCTGCATTTACATTAGACATTTTGGTAATCTAGCAGATGCTCTAATCCAGAGCGATTTACAGTTGGTGCATTCATCTTATAGTTTGGTGAGACAACTACATATCACAATCATTGTAAGTTCATTTTTCCTCAATAAGGTAGTTATCAGCAAAGTCAGTGCTGCTCCTTACTCATACCTCTACCTCCTTCTCTATGTCTCTCCACTCTCATCTACACCTCTTTTCTTCTTCGCTCTCTCTCTCTCTCTCTCTCTCTCTCTCTCTCTCTCTCTCTCTCTCTCTCTCTCTCTCTCTCTCTCTCTCTCTCTCTCTCTCTCTCTCTCTCTCTCTCTCTCTCTCTCTCTCTCTCTCTCTCTCTCTCTCTCTCTCTCTCTCTCTCTCTCTCTGTCTCTCTCTCTGTCTCTCTCTCTTTCTGTGTCTTCCACCCCCACCTCTCTCCCTCTGGTTGTCTCTCTGTTTCTCATAATCCTCCCACAACCTCCACTCTCTCTCAGAATCCCCCCTCCCCCCATTCCTTTGTATTTCTTTTCTTTATTTTCTCTCCATCTTGGACCACCAGTAAAGGTTTATAGGGCATTTGACCTCTCCTCCTACTCAGAGGAATAGAAGTGCTGAAATCAACAGACGCAGTTTGCGCTCTGCCAATAACCCTCTCTCTCTCTCTCTCTCTCTCTCTCTCTCTCTCTCTCTCTCTCTCTCTCTCTCTCTCTCTCTCTCTCTCTCTCTCTCTCTCTCTCTCTCTCTCTCTCTCTCTCTCTCTCTCTCTCTCTCTCTCTCTCTCTCTCTCTCTCTCTCTCTCTCTCTCTCTCTCTCTCTCTCTCTCTCTCTCTCTCTCTCTCTCTCTCTCTCTCTCTCTCTCTCTCTCTCTCTCTCTCTCTCTCTCTCTCTCTCTCTCTCTCTCTCTCTCTCTCTCTCTCTCTCTCTCTCTCTCTCTCTCTCTCTCTCTCTCTCTCTCTCTCT
Source organism: Coregonus ussuriensis (assembly GCA_031479575.1). NCBI lineage: Eukaryota > Metazoa > Chordata > Actinopteri > Salmoniformes > Salmonidae > Coregonus > Coregonus ussuriensis. Next base: position 6,320,537 of record CM062505.1, on the reverse strand, counting down.
CTCTCTCTCTCTCTGTGTCTCTCTCTCTTTCCAACTACTCTCGTTTCCATTCTCTATCCTTTGCTCATGTAACCCCTTTACCCTTAGTACAGTAGAGTATCTCCTTGAGAGCCCTTAGTACAGTAGAGTATTTGTATTTGTATATATTATGGATCCACATTATCTGCTTTCAAGGCAGCAGCTACTCTTCCTGGAGTCCAGCAAACTTAAGGCAGTTATACATTTTAAAAACATTACAATACATTCATAACAGATTGTGTACCAGTAGTTCAAACAGACATCTCGGTGCATTCAACATGTCAATACCTTTCACAAATACAAGTAGTATTGAAGTCAATCTCTCCTCCACTTTGAGCAAGGAGCGATTGACATGTGTATTATTAATGTTAGCTCTCTGTGTGCATCCAAGGGCCAGCCGTGCTGCCCTGTTCTGAGCCAATTGCAATTTTCCTAAGTCCCTCTTTGTGGCACCTGACCACACGACTGAACAGTAGTCCAGGTGTCACAAAACTAGGATCTGTAGGACCTGCCTTGTTGATAGTGCTGTTAAGAATGCAGCGCTTTATTATAGACAGACTTCTCCCCATCCTAGCTACTGTTGTATCAATATGTTTTGACCATGACAGTTTACAATCCAGGGTTAATCCAAGCAATTTAGTCTCCTCAACTTGCTCAATTTTCACATTATTCATTACAAGATTTAGTTGAGGTTTAGGATTTAGAGAATGATTTGTCCCAAATGCAATGCTTTTAGGACTATCTTATTCCTTGCCACCCATTCTGAAACTAACTGCAGCTCTTTGTTAAGTGTTGCTGTAATTTCAGTCACTGTGGTAGCTGACGTGTATAGTGTTGAGTCATCCGCATACATAGACACACTGGCTTTACTCAAACAACATACGCGGACAACATAAAAACCAATTATATTAATTATGCATGTTGTAAAATGAAACGCCTATATGCCTTAAATGATTATGGGTTAAGAACCAATTAAAGGGTTAAAACAGTGTAGAGACATTATTTTAGTGCAAATGCTGTGCTTCTGATAATGGATGGTTCCCTCTAACTCCCTGCAGCTGGTCTGGGTATGTCAATGACATGTGATGGAGATAAAACTTCTCGTTGTAGCTGTGTGGAGATTGGAGTAACAATGGAACTAGTGTTGTCACTTGTTTGTGCTTATAACCTGACACACATAGTCACATGCACATAGTCACAAGGAAAAACCATAGTGGCTCGAGGTCCAGGGAGGATGGCTGTTGGGAAAGGCTTAAATGTATGTGGTTGAGAATGGGTTGTGGACATGACATGTTTAAACCATGTTTAAGTATTGATTGATATGTTTTATAATGTGTTATGAAATGATAAGGGTAAAACAGAATGAACATGATTGATACTTTGTACTCCAGATGCATGCCTGGATAGTGAATATAGTCAATACAGAGTGTGATTGTTCTTTAACGTACGTATGTATATAGTTTTTTGAGTCACGCCACCAATATAATGAGATAAGTGACAGAGGCCCCATTTAGAGAAGCACACGTGAGTTAACAACATGTGACACCGAAGGATGTTAATCATGTACATATACTGGAGTAACTGTGTAGGTTGTGTACGCATGACTATGCATTGTGTCTGTATAAAAGGAGAGCTCCGGGTCAGGGAAAACAGGTGTTCTGCAGACCATCTCGGCTTTTCGTTACTTTGTGTAATAAAAGTCTATCTTCATTCTACAAAAACTCTGGAAGAACTTTTGATTTTTTAACAAGTATAGTGATAATTATCCACTACAGCTTCCATTAAAAAACACCCTCTGTGTTCTGTTAGATAGGTAACTCTTTATCCACAATATAGCAAGGGGTGTAAAGCCATAACACATACGTTTTTCCAGCAACAGACTATGATCGATAATATCAAAAGCCGCACTGAAGTCTAACAAAACAGCCCCCACAATCTTGTTATCATCAATTTCTCTCAGCCAATCATCAGTCATTTGTGCAAGTGCTGTGCTTGTTGAATGTCCTTCCCTATAAGCGTGCTGAAAGTCTGTTGTCAATTTGTTTAGTGTAAAATAGTATTTTATCTGATCAAACACCATTTTTTTCCCAAAAGTTTACTAAGGGTTGGTAATAGGCAGATTGGTCGGCTATTTGAGCCAGTTAAGGGGGCTTTACTATTCTTAGGTAGGGGAATAACTTTTGCTTCCCTCCAGGCCTGAGGGCACACACTTTCTAGTAGACTTAAATTGAAGATATGGCAAATAGGAGTGGCAATATTATCCGCTATTATCCTCAGCAATTTTCCATCCAAGTTGTCAGACCCCGGTGGCTTGTCATTGTTGATTGACAATAATAATTTTTTCACCTCTTACACACTTACGGAATTCAAAATTACAATGCTTGTCTTTCATAATTTGGTCAGATATACTTGGATGTGTGTTGTCAGCGTTTGTTACAGGCTTGTCATGCCTAAGTTTGCTAATCTTGCCAATGAAAAAATAATTTATGTTGTTGGCAATATCAGTGGGTTTTGTGATGAATGAGCCATCTGATTCAATGAATGCTGGAGCGGAGTTTGCCTTTTTGCCAAACATTTCATTTAAGGTGCTCCAAAGCTTTTTACTGTCATTCTTTATGTCATTTATCTTTGTTTCATAGTGTAGTTTTGCTTATTTTTATTCAGTTTAGTCACATGATTTCTCAATTTGCAATAGGTTTGCCAATCGGTTGTGCAGCCAGATTACTTGCCATTCCTTTTGCCTCATCCCTCTCAACCATACAATTTTTAAATTCCTCATCAATCCACAGGGATTTAACAGTTTTTACAGTCATTTTCTTAATGGGTGCATGCTTATTAGTAACTGGGATAAGCAATTTCATAAATGCAGTGTCTGGTTGCTCGTCATTACACACCACGGACCAACAAATATTATTTACATCAACAACATAGGAATCACTAAAAAACCTATTGTATACCTATCTTATACACAATATTGGTTTCCCTAGATATGGCTACCATATTGTGATCACTACACCCGATGGATTTGGATACTGCTTTCAAACAAATTTCTGCAGCATTAGTAAATATATGATCAATACATGTTGATGATTTCATTCCTGTACTGTTTGTAACTACCTTGGTAGGTTGATTGATAACCTGAACCAGGTTGCAGGCACTAGTTACAGTTTGAAGCTTTCTCTTGAGTGGGCAGCCTGATGAAAGCCAGTCAATATTTAAATCACCCAGAAAGCATACCTCTCTATTGATATCACATATATCAGAGTCAACACAATAGCCATTGTGTGCCGGGTGTAGCACGAAGCTAGCTAGCTAGCCGTTCTTCAAACAAAGTCAACACAGTGGCCATTGCTAGCTACCCAACACGACCAGCTAACTGTACGGTAGTAGCTAAATACAATATACTTGTCCTAGCTAGCCAACGTCTAATCATTGCTGCGTCATGAAAGGAACTTGACACAGACACGAATGATCTGTTTAGTGTGTTATCACACTATTGGTGGTTTGTTGTGACCAAGTGTTGGTGCTAAACGGTGTGTTATTGTTATTGGATGCTAGCTTGCTAGTTAGCTATGGTGTCATAGTTGGCTAGCTGAATAAAGTGGGTTGAGTCTATTCCTTTAAACGTTGAACCGCTGTGGTTCACAACAATTCTGATTTCTAAAGGCGGAAGTTGGGAGAGTTTTTGTTCGGGTGGTTCAGTGAAACAATTTTAGTTTCTGAGGTAGAAGTTTTTGGTGAGGGAGGCCCTGCTCTCTCCGCTCCCAGATGCTTAGCTCATTTCATTCCGATCTCCTCTGCATTTTTGTAGTCATTTGCTACAGCCTGTCAACTATGCCTCTGCCTATCCCTGTTCTCTCCTCTCTGCACAGGCTACACAAACGCACCACACCGCGTGGCTGCTGCCTCTCTAACCTGGTGGTCCCTGCACGCACCACCCACGTGGAGTTCCAGGTCGCAGGCAGCCTCTGGAACTGCCGTTCTGCTGCCAACAAAGCTGACTTCATCCCAGCCTATGCCAACCTCCAGTCCCTCGACTTCCTGGCGCTGACGGAAACATGGATCACCACTGAAAACACTGCTACTCCTACTGCTCTCTCCTCGTCTGACCATGTGTTCTCGCATACCCCGAGAGCATCTGGTCAGAGGGGTGGTGTTACAGGAATCCTCATCTCTCCCAAGTGGACATTCTCAATTTTTCCCTTAACCCATCTGTCTATCTCCTCATTTGAATTCCATGCTGTCACAGTCACTAGCCCATTTAAGCTTAATATCCTTGTCATCTATCGCCCTCCAGGTTCCCTTGGAGAGTTCATCAATGAGCTTGACGCCTTGATAAGTTCCTTCCCTGAGGATGGCTCACCCCTCACAGTTTTGGGGGATTTCAACCTCCCTATGTCCACATTTGACTCATTTCTCTCTGCCTCCTTCTTTCCACTCCTCTCCTCTTTTGACCTCACCCTCTCACCGTCCCCCCCTACTCACAAGGCAGGCAATACGCTTGACCTCATCTTCACTAGATGCTGCTCCTCTACTAATCTCACTGCAACTCCCCTCCATGTCTCCGACCACTACTTTGTTTCCTTTTCTCTCTCGCTCTCCTCCCACACTACTCACTCTGCCCCTACACAGATGGTAATGCGCCGCCGCAACCTTCGCTCTCTCTCTCCCACTACTCTCTCCTCTTCCATCCTATCATCTCTTCCCTCTGCTCAATCCTTCTCCCTCCAATCTCCTGATTCTGCCTCCTCAACCCTCCTCTCCTCCCTTTCTGCATCCTTTGACTCTCTGTGTCCCCTATCCTCCCGGCCGGCTCGGTCCTCCCCTCCAGCTCCGTGGCTTGATGACTCATTGCGAGCTCACAGAACAGAGCTCCGGGCATCGGAGCGGAAATGGAAGAAAACTAAACTCTCTGCCGACCTGGCATCTTTTCACTCCCTCCTCTCTACATTTTCTTCATCTGTTTCTGCTGCTAAGGCCACCTTCTACCACTCTAAATTCCAAGCATCTGCCTCTAACCCTAGGAAGCTCTTTGCCACATTTTCCTCCCTCCTGAATCCTCCCCCCCTCCTCTCTCTCTGTGGATGACTTCGTCAACCACTTTGAAAAGAAGGTTGACGACATCCGATCCTCGTTTGTTAAGTCTAATGACACTGCTGGTCCTGCTCACACTGCCCTACCCTATGCTTTGACTTCTTTCTCCCCTCTCTCTCCAGATAAAATCCTGCGACTTGTGACTGCAGGCCGCCCAACAACCTGCCCGCTTGACCCCATCCCCTCCTCCCTTCTCCAGACCATCTCCGGTGACCTTCTCCCCTACCTCACCTCGCTGATCAACTCATCCTTGACCGCTGGCCATGTCCCTTCCGTCTTCAAGAGAGCGAGAGTTGCTCCCCTTCTCAAAAAACCAACACTCGACCCCACTGATGTCAACAACTACAGACCAGTATCCCTTCTTTCTTTTCTTTCCAAAACTATTGAGCGTGCCGTCTTTAGCCAACTCTCTTGCTATCTCTCTCAGAATGACCTTCTTGATCCATACCAATCAGGTTTCAGGACTGGTCATTTAACTGAGACTGCTCTTCTCTGTGTCACGGAGACTCTCCGCACTGCTAAAGCTAACTCTCTCTCCTCTGCTCTTGTCCTTCTAGACCTGTCTGCTGCCTTTGATACTGTGAACCATCAGATCCTCCTCTCCACCCTCTCCGAGCTGGGCATCTCCGGCGCGGCTCACTCCTGGATTGCGTCCTACCTGACCGGTCGCTCCTACCAAGTGGCGTGGCGAGAAGCTGTCTCCGCACCACGTGCTCTCAACACTGGTGTCCCCCAGGGCTCAGTTCTAGGCCCTCTCCTTTTCTCCCTATACACCAAGTCACTTGGCTCTGTCATATCCTCACATGGCCTTTCCTATCATTGCTACGCTGACGATACACAACTAATCTTCTCCTTTCCCCCTTCTGATAACCAGGTGGCGAATCGCATCTCTGCATGTCTGGCAGACATATCAGTATGGATGACGGATCACCACCTCAAGCTGAACCCTGGCAAGACGGAGCTGCTCTTCCTCCCGGGGAAGGACTGCCCGTTCCATGATCTCGCCATCACGGTTGACAACTCCGCTGTGTCCTCCTCCCAGAGTGCGAAGAGCCTAGGCGTGACCCTGGACAACACCCTGTCGTTCTCCGCCAACATCAAGGCGGTGACCCGCTCCTGCAGGTTCATGCTCTACAACATTCGGAGAGTACAACCCTGCCTTACACAGGAAGCGGCACAGGTCCTAATCCAGGCACTTGTCATCTCCCGTCTGGACTACTGCAACTCGCTGTTGGCTGGATTCCCTGCCTGTGCCATTAAACCCCTACAACTCATCCAGAATGCCGCAGCCCGTCTGGTGTTCAACCTTCCCAAGTTCTCTCACGTCACCCCCCTCCTCCGCACACTCCACTGGCTTCCAGTTGAAGCTCGCATCCGCTACAAGACCATGGTGCTTGCCTATGGAGCAGTGAGGGGAACGGCACCTCTGTACCTTCAGGCTCTGATCAGTCCCTACACCCAAACGAGGGCATTGCGTTCATCCACCTCTGGCCTGCTGGCTCCCCTTCCTCTGCGGAAGCATAGCTCCCGCTCAGCCCAGTCAAAACTGTTCGCTGCTCTGGCACCCCAATGGTGGAACAAGCTCCCTCACGACGCCAGGACAGCGGAGTCACTCACCACCTTCCGGAGACATTTGAAACCCCACCTCTTTAAGGAATACCTGGGATAGGATAAAGTATTCCTTCTAACCCCCCCCCCCCCCCCCCCCCCCCCCCCGCCCCCGCCCCAAATTGTAAAGTGGTTATCCCACTGGCTATAGGGTGAACGCACCAATTTGTGAGTCGCTCTGGCTAAGAGCGTCTGCTAAATGACGTTAATGTGCCCTTGAGCAAGGCACTTAACCCTAATTGCTCCTGTAAGTCGCTCTGGATAAGAGCGTCTGCTAAATGGCTAAAATGTAAATGTAAAATGTATATTATCAAGCACTTCACACATGTTATCCAGATACTGACTGTTAGCGCTTGGTGGTCTATAGCAGCTTTACACAAGAATGGGCTTTAGGTGAGGCAGGTGAACCTGTAGCCATATTACTTCAACAGTATTTAACATGAGATCCTCTCTAAGCTTTACAGGAATGTGGTTCTGAATATAGACCACAACACCGTCCCCGTTGGCATTTCTGTCTTTTCTGTAAATGTTATAACCTTGTATTGCTACCACTGTATCATCAACGGTATTATCTAAGTGAGTTTCAGAGATTGTCAGAATATGAATGTTATCTGTTACTAATTCTTGATTTCATGAACCTTGTTTCTTAAGCTACATATGTTAACGTGGGCTATTTTTAGCAGAGGCATTTCGGGCAGTAAGAGGGACATAAATTAGGTTATTTACATTGTGTCTTCCAACGCCCCTAGGATAATGTACATTTGCTGAAGCATTATGACAACTCAGCGACACAATGTTAAAGTGATTAAATGAGCTGGACATTGTCTCAACGCAGCCTTATAATGCTGTGAAAGGATCCAGGAACCCAAAATGATATGGGTGGATCCCATCCTCCTTTTAATACAAGCTTTGTTTCCAGAAGGTATCAAAATTGTCAATAAATATTCCACCCACAGAGCAGCAATAGTCTCGTAGCCAGTTATGGAGGGCTAAAAGTCTACTGAACCATTCTATGCAACGTTGGTAAACAGTGATTAAAAGTAAAAACTGAAAAGTTTGGCATGTAGCCAAGTCGCAACAAACAGCACATCAGCACAACAACGCGAAAGTGCATTTGCACTTCCTTCCATTTTACATTTACGTTTTAGTCATTTAGCAGACGCTCTTATCCAGAGCGACTTACAGTTAGTGAGGGCACAGATTATCATACTGGTACAGTAGAGTATCTCCATGAGGGCCAAACCAGCACAAGTGAGATGAAGGCATGCAGAATAAATAAATACATAAATACATTTAAAAATAGACAGTCTCTCTCTTACACATACACACACACCACATCACACACCACACACCACACACCACACACCACACACACAAACACCACACACCACACACCACACACCACACACCACACACCACCAGTGGCGGCTCCTGAAAAAATTCTCAGGGGGGGCAATTTTTCTGATGATTTAGGTGACCTACACACATTTAAAAAAAGATATGTCCAGCAACAACATGAAGACAGGGGCAGCATATAAGTCAATACCAGAAGCATTTATTGACTGATCTCAAAAGTGTTGGCTTACCAGGGTTGGTGGAGCCCTCAGTTTCATCTTTGCCTCGCAAAGCTAACTCAAACACTCCGCAAAACTTCACACACTGGATTAGCCGGCTGAGGATGTGGCGGTTCTTGCTAATGTCGTAGTAAATATATTTGTTATAGTGAATATGGAATATGATATATTGAGTAAAATGTTGTGCTAAGATCTATTTAGGTCAGGAGCTGGTTATAAGTTCTGTTCCTATCCAATAACAATGGACAAAAGGGTCCTATCTTGTCAGCCTTGTCAGTTTCAGTTCTCCAGTAAACTTGTGATTATCAACACTAACCTCATCGTTGTGGCGGCGGACAGCTAGCCTGTATCCCTCATCCAGTTGAGTGGGAATGTTCACTCTCCCCAAAGCAGACAATCTCAAACAGCTATCCATGTGGGTCTTTGACAGCTCATGTTTCTTAATCTTTCCTGAAAGATGGTGCATGTCCGTTACACACCAGTCGCTGTCCAAGCGGTGCTGTCTGCCGTGCCGCCTTCAGGGTGAAAGAGTAAGCAGGGGTAGTGGAAGACTGCATTAGCTACATCGCAGCCTGCTAGCCAGGTTTTTCGTTCGTACCAATTTTTGGAAAATCCTCGGGTGTAGGACTTCCCCCCTTTAGTAGAAACCTGTTGAATTATTAAATTTGGTCTGGGAGGTCCTAATTGTTTCGCTGCCAATTTATCTTCATTTGTTCGCCGACAAAAAGGAACTTCTTTCAAAGACACAATCGAGTTGCACTGAAGCCTAGCCATTTTGATAATAGTAGTGAATTGATTGACGCTGCTACCCGCTCTTTTCTTAGTTACGTTCATGGTTATGTTACGTATGACGAAAGCGCGTAAGTGCAAGCCCTCAGAAACCCATAGAGATTGTATTGAAAGCTCTGATATTTGAAAAAAATAGATTTTACATGGGAGTCTATGACAGACTTCTGGGCGATTTTCAACCTGACTGAAATCGCCCCAAAAGGGGGGGGGGGGCATTTGAAGCACGACTTTAGCCTGATTGGACATTTAGTGGCACTGTGGCAGATCAGACGTCTAGATTACAACACTGATAACTACTGTTGCCGTGATATAATTGATTAGAAAAAAAATCCCTTCCTTTTCCTGTTTGGCAGTGCGTCGCCCACACCGCCCCTGCACACCACACACCACACACCACACACCACACACCACACACCACACACCACACACACACCACACCACACACACCACACACCACACACTGTATGGGATTGGGGAGCTAAAGGACGTTTACACATGGCTGTTAATTAACCAATGTTTCTTAATCAATTATTAATGAGCTGTAATTTATGATGAAACCGTAATCCAACACCAGTTTGGTTGGTTTGTTGTTGCCTAGTAACCGTGACCCATAATAAACGCCACCATTGTTGCCCGTAACCAGAGCGCCCATATTACCAAGGGGGCCTGGGGGCATTGTGTTGGTTGGGAGTAAATAAACAGACTGTGAATGTAGTAAGTGTGTGTGTGTGTGTGTGTGTGTGTGTGTGTGTGTGTGTGTGTGTGCCTTTTGTCTTTTGTGTGTTTGTTTGTGTAATTTGTGTTTTGTCTGTGTGTGTGTGTGTGAGGTGATACAGTATCATAATAACAGTTGTTGTGTGAAGGATCCCACTCGGTAAACAAGGTACACTAGTCAATAATGCAGTGTTATGGCCCATTGTGGGACAGACTATAGGTCTGGTAGAGACACTACAGCAGTGGTATTCAGGACAGACTAGTGAGTAGAGACACTACAGCAGTGGTATTCAGGACAGACTAGTGAGTAGAGACACTACAGCAGTGTTATTCAGGACAGGCTAGTGAGTAGAGACACTACAGCAGTGGTATTCAGGACAGACTAGTGAGTAGAGATGCTACAGCAGTGGTATTCAGGACAGACTAGTGAGTAGAGACACTACAGCAGTGGTATTCAGGACAGACTAGTGAGTAGAGAAACTACAGAAGTGGTATACAGGACAGACTAGTGAGTAGAGACACTACAGCAGTGGTATTCAGGACTGACTAGTGAGTGGAGACACTACAGCAGTGGTATTCAGGACACACTAGTGAGTAGAGATGCTACAGCAGTGGTATTCAGGGCAGACTAGTGAGTAGAGATGCTACAGCAGTGGTTTTCAGGACACACTAGTGAGTAGAGACACTACAGCAGTGGTATTCAGGACAGACTAGTGAGTAGATACCCTACAGCAGTGGTATTCAGGACATATTAGCGAGTAGAGACACTACAGCAGTGGTATTCAGGACAGACTAGTGAGTAGAGACACTACAGCAGTGGTATTCAGGAAAGATTAGTGGTCTAGTAGAGATGCTACAGCAGTGGTATTCAGGACAGACTAGTGAGTAAAAACGCTACAGCAGTGGTATTCAGGACAGACAAGTGAGTAGAGGTTCTACAGCAGTGGTTTTCAGGACACACTAGTGAGTAGAGACAATACAGCAGTGGTATTCAGGACAGAGTAGTGAGTAGAGACACTACAGCAGTGGTATTCAGGACAGACTAGTGAGTTGAGACACTACAGCAGTGGTATTCAGGACGGACTAGAGGTCTAGTAGAGATGCTACAGCAGTGGTATTCACGACTGACTAGTGAGAGGAGACACTACAGCAGTTGTATTCAGGACACACTAGTGAGTAGAGATGCTACAGCAGTGGTATACAGGACAGACTAGTGAGTAGAGACACTATAGCAGTGGTATTCAGGACTGACTAGTGAGTGGAGACACTACAGCAGTGGTATTCAGGACTGACTAGTGAGTGGAGACACTACAGCAGTGGTATTCAGGACACACTAGTGAGTAGAGATGCTATAGCAGTGGTATTCAGGGCAGACTAGTGAGTAGAGATGCTACAGCAGTGGTATTCAGGACAGACTAGTGAGTAGAGACACTACAGCAGTGTTATTCAGGACAGGCTAGTGAGTAGAGACACTACAGCAGTGGTATTCAGGACAGACTAGTGAGTAGAGATGCTACAGCAGTGGTATTCAGGACAGACAAGTGAGTAGATACACTACAGCAGTGGTATTCAGGACAGACTAGTGAGTAGAGACACTACAGCAGTGGTATTCAGGACAGACTAGTGAGTAGAGAAACTACAGAAGTGGTATACAGGACAGACTAGTGAGTAGAGACACTACAGCAGTGGTATTCAGGACTGACTAGTGAGTGGAGACACTACAGCAGTGGTATTCAGGACACACTAGTGAGTAGAGATGCTACAGCAGTGGTATTCAGGGCAGACTAGTGAGTAGAGATGCTACAGCAGTGGTTTTCAGGACACACTAGTGAGTAGAGACACTACAGCAGTGGTATTCAGGACAGACTAGTGAGTAGATACCCTACAGCAGTGGTATTCAGGACATATTAGCGAGTAGAGACACTACAGCAGTGGTATTCAGGACAGACTAGTGAGTAGAGACACTACAGCAGTGGTATTCAGGAAAGATTAGTGGTCTAGTAGAGATGCTACAGCAGTGGTATTCAGGACAGACTAGTGAGTAAAAACGCTACAGCAGTGGTATTCAGGACAGACAAGTGAGTAGAGGTTCTACAGCAGTGGTTTTCAGGACACACTAGTGAGTAGAGACAATACAGCAGTGGTATTCAGGACAGAGTAGTGAGTAGAGACACTACAGCAGTGGTATTCAGGACAGACTAGTGAGTTGAGACACTACAGCAGTGGTATTCAGGACGGACTAGAGGTCTAGTAGAGATGCTACAGCAGTGGTATTCACGACTGACTAGTGAGAGGAGACACTACAGCAGTTGTATTCAGGACACACTAGTGAGTAGAGATGCTACAGCAGTGGTATACAGGACAGACTAGTGAGTAGAGACACTATAGCAGTGGTATTCAGGACTGACTAGTGAGTGGAGACACTACAGCAGTGGTATTCAGGACTGACTAGTGAGTGGAGACACTACAGCAGTGGTATTCAGGACACACTAGTGAGTAGAGATGCTATAGCAGTGGTATTCAGGGCAGACTAGTGAGTAGAGATGCTACAGCAGTGGTATTCAGGACAGACTAGTGAGTAGAGACACTACAGCAGTGTTATTCAGGACAGGCTAGTGAGTAGAGACACTACAGCAGTGGTATTCAGGACAGACTAGTGAGTAGAGATGCTACAGCAGTGGTATTCAGGACAGACAAGTGAGTAGATACACTACAGCAGTGGTATTCAGGACAGACTAGTGAGTAGAGACACTACAGCAGTGGTATTCAGGACAGACTAGTGAGTAGAGAAACTACAGAAGTGGTATACAGGACAGACTAGTGAGTAGAGACACTACAGCAGTGGTATTCAGGACTGACTAGTGAGTGGAGACACTACAGCAGTGGTATTCAGGACACACTAGTGAGTAGAGATGCTACAGCAGTGGTATTCAGGGCAGACTAGTGAGTAGAGATGCTACAGCAGTGGTTTTCAGGACACACTAGTGAGTAGAGACACTACAGCAGTGGTATTCAGGACAGACTAGTGAGTAGAGAAACTACAGCAGTGGTATTCAGGAAAGATTAGTGGTCTAGTAGAGATGCTACAGCAGTGGTATTCAGGACAGACTAGTGAGTAAAAACGCTACAGAAGTGGTATTCAGGACAGACAAGTGAGTAGAGGTTCTACAGCAGTGGTTTTCAGGACACACTAGTGAGTAGAGACAATACAGCAGTGGTATTCAGGACAGAGTAGTGAGTAGAGACACTACAGCAGTGGTATTCAGGACAGACTAGTGAGTTGAGACACTACAGCAGTGGTATTCAGGACGGACTAGAGGTCTAGTAGAGATGCTACAGCAGTGGTATTCACGACTGACTAGTGAGAGGAGACACTACAGCAGTTGTATTCAGGACACACTAGTGAGTAGAGATGCTACAGCAGTGGTATACAGGACAGACTAGTGAGTAGAGACACTACAGCAGTGGTATTCAGGACTGACTAGTGAGTGGAGAAACTACAGCAGTGGTATTCAGGACTGACTAGTGAGTGGAGACACTACAGCAGTGGTATTCAGGACACACTAGTGAGTAGAGATGCTATAGCAGTGGTATTCAGGGCAGACTAGTGAGTAGAGATGCTACAGCAGTGGTTTTCAGGACACACTAGTGAGTAGAGACACTACAGCAGTGGTATTCAGGACAGACTAGTGAGTAGATACCCTACAGCAGTGGTATTCAGGACATATTAGCGAGTAGAGACACTACAGCAGTGGTATTCAGGACAGACTAGTGAGTAGAGACACTACAGCAGTGGTATTCAGGAAAGATTAGTGGTCTAGTAGAAATGCTACAGCAGTGGTATTCAGGACAGACTAGTGAGTAGAAACGCTACAGCAGTGGTATTCAGGACAGACAAGTGAGTAGAGGTTCTACAGCAGTGGTTTTCAGGACACACTAGTGAGTAGAGACAATACAGCAGTGGTATTCAGGACAGAGTAGTGAGTAGAGACACTACAGCAGTGGTATTCAGGACAGACTAGTGAGTTGAGACACTACAGCAGTGGTATTCAGGACGGACTAGAGGTCTATTAGAGATGCTACAGCAGTGGTATTCACGACTGACTAGTGAGAGGAGACACTACAGCAGTTGTATTCAGGACACACTAGTGAGTAGAGATGCTACAGCAGTGGTATTCAGGGCAGGCTAGTGAGTAGAGACACAACAGCAGTGGTATTCAGGACAGACTAGTGGTCTAGTAGAGATTCTACAGCAGTGGTATACAGGACTGACTAGTGAGTGGAGACACTACAGCAGTGGTATTCAGGACACACTAGTGAGTATAGATGCTACAGCAGTGGTATTCAGGGCAGACTAGTGAATAGAGATGCTACAGCAGTGATTTTCAGGACAGAATAGTGAGTAGAGACACTACAGCAGTTGTATTCAGGACAGACTAGTGAGTAGAGACCATACAGCAGTGGTATTCAGGACAGATTAGTGAGTAGAGACACTACAGCAGTGGTATTCAGGACAGACTAGTGAGTAGAGACACTACAGCAGTGGTATTCAGGACAGATTAGTGGTCTAGTAGAGATGCTACAGCAGTGGTATTCAGGACAGACTAGGTGTCTAGTAGAGATGCTACAGCAGTGGTATATAGGACAGATTAGTGAGTAGAGACACTACAGCAGTGGTATTCAGGACAGACTAGTGAGTAGAGACACTACAGCAGTGGTATTAAGGACTGACTAGGTAGTGGAGACACTACAGCAGTGGTATTCAGGACGGACAAGTGGTCTAGTAGAGATGCTACAGCAGTGGTATTCAGGACTGACTAGTGAGTGGAGACACTACAGCAGTGGTATTCAGGACACACTAGTGAGTAGAGATGCTACAGCAGTGGTTTTCAGGGCAGACTAGTGAGTAGAGTCACTACAGCAGTGTTATTCAGGACAGGCTAGTGAGTAGAGACACTACAGCATTGGTATTCAGGACAGACTAGTGAGTAGAGATGCTACAGCAGTGGTATTCAGGACAGACAAGTGAGTAGATACACTACAGCAGTGGTATTCAGGACAGACTAGTGAGTAGAGACGCTACAGCAGTGGTATTCAGGACAGACTAGTGAGTAGAGACACTACAGCAGTGGTATTCAGGACAGATTAGTGGTCTAGTAGAGATGCTACAGCAGTGGTTTTCAGGACAGATTATTGAGTAGAGATACTACAGCAGTGGTATTCAGGACAGACTAGTGAGTAGAGACACTACAGCAGTGGTATTCAGGACAGACTAGTGAGTAGAGAAACTACAGAAGTGGTATACAGGACAGACTAGTGAGTAGAGACACTACAGAAGTGGTATACAGGACAGACTAGTGAGTAGAGACACTACAGCAGTGGTATTCAGGACTGACTAGTGAGTGGAGACACTACAGCAGTGGTATTCAGGGCAGGCTAGTGAGTAGAGACACAACAGCAGTGGTATTCAGGACAGACTAGTGGTCTAGTAGAGATTCTACAGCAGTGGTATACAGGACTGACTAGTGAGTGGAGACACTACAGCAGTGGTATTCAGGACACACTAGTGAGTATAGATGCTACAGCAGTGGTATTCAGGGCAGACTAGTGAATAGAGATGCTACAGCAGTGATTTTCAGGACAGAATAGTGAGTAGAGACACTACAGCAGTTGTATTCAGGACAGACTAGTGAGTAGAGACCATACAGCAGTGGTATTCAGGACAGATTAGTGAGTAGAGACACTACAGCAGTGGTATTCAGGACAGACTAGTGAGTAGAGACACTACAGCAGTGGTATTCAGGACAGATTAGTGGTCTAGTAGAGATGCTACAGCAGTGGTATTCAGGACAGACTAGGGGTCTAGTAGAGATGCTACAGCAGTGGTATATAGGACAGATTAGTGAGTAGAGACACTACAGCAGTGGTATTCAGGACACACTAGTGAGTAGAGACACTACAGCAGTGGTATTCAGGACAGACTAGTGAGTAGAGACACTACAGCAGTGGTATTAAGGACTGACTAGGTAGTGGAGACACTACAGCAGTGGTATTCAGGACGGACTAGTGGTCTAGTAGAGATGCTACAGCAGTGGTATTCAGGACTGACTAGTGAGTGGAGACACTACAGCAGTGGTATTCAGGACACACTAGTGAGTAGAGATGCTACAGCAGTGGTTTTCAGGGCAGACTAGTGAGTAGAGTCACTACAGCAGTGTTATTCAGGACAGGCTAGTGAGTAGAGACACTACAGCAGTGGTATTCAGGACAGACTAGTGAGTAGAGATGCTACAGCAGTGGTATTCAGGACAGACAAGTGAGTAGATACACTACAGCAGTGGTATTCAGGACAGACTAGTGAGTAGAGACGCTACAGCAGTGGTATTCAGGACAGACAAGTGAGCAGATACACTACAGCAGTGGTATTCAGGACAGACTAGTGAGTAGAAACGCTACAGCAGTGGTATTCAGGACAGACAAGTGAGTAGAGGTTCTACAGCAGTGGTTTTCAGGACACACTAGTGAGTAGAGACAATACAGCAGTGGTATTCAGGACAGAGTAGTGAGTAGAGACACTACAGCAGTGGTATTCAGGACAGACTAGTGAGTTGAGACACTACAGCAGTGGTATTCAGGACGGACTAGAGGTCTAGTAGAGATGCTACAGCAGTGGTATTCACGACTGACTAGTGAGAGGAGACACTACAGCAGTTGTATTCAGGACACACTAGTGAGTAGAGATGCTACAGCAGTGGTATACAGGACAGACTAGTGAGTAGAGACACTACAGCAGTGGTATTCAGGACTGACTAGTGAGTGGAGACACTACAGCAGTGGTATTCAGGACTGACTAGTGAGTGGAGACACTACAGCAGTGGTATTCAGGACACACTAGTGAGTAGAGATGCTATAGCAGTGGTATTCAGGGCAGACTAGTGAGTAGAGATGCTACAGCAGTGGTATTCAGGACAGACTAGTAAGTAGAGACACTACAGCAGTGTTATTCAGGACAGGCTAGTGAGTAGAGACACTACAGCAGTGGTATTCAGGACAGACTAGTGAGTAGAGATGCTACAGCAGTGGTATTCAGGACAGACAAGTGAGTAGATACACTACAGCAGTGGTATTCAGGACAGACTAGTGAGTAGAGACACTACAGCAGTGGTATTCAGGACAGACTAGTGAGTAGAGAAACTACAGAAGTGGTATACAGGACAGACTAGTGAGTAGAGACACTACAGCAGTGGTATTCAGGACTGACTAGTGAGTGGAGACACTACAGCAGTGGTATTCAGGACACACTAGTGAGTAGAGATGCTACAGCAGTGGTATTCAGGGCAGACTAGTGAGTAGAGATGCTACAGCAGTGGTTTTCAGGACACACTAGTGAGTAGAGACACTACAGCAGTGGTATTCAGGACAGACTAGTGAGTAGATACCCTACAGCAGTGGTATTCAGGACATATTAGCGAGTAGAGACACTACAGCAGTGGTATTCAGGACAGACTAGTGAGTAGAGAAACTACAGCAGTGGTATTCAGGAAAGATTAGTGGTCTAGTAGAGATGCTACAGCAGTGGTATTCAGGACAGACTAGTGAGTAAAAACGCTACAGAAGTGGTATTCAGGACAGACAAGTGAGTAGAGGTTCTACAGCAGTGGTTTTCAGGACACACTAGTGAGTAGAGACAATACAGCAGTGGTATTCAGGACAGAGTAGTGAGTAGAGACACTACAGCAGTGGTATTCAGGACAGACTAGTGAGTTGAGACACTACAGCAGTGGTATTCAGGACGGACTAGAGGTCTAGTAGAGATGCTACAGCAGTGGTATTCACGACTGACTAGTGAGAGGAGACACTACAGCAGTTGTATTCAGGACACACTAGTGAGTAGAGATGCTACAGCAGTGGTATACAGGACAGACTAGTGAGTAGAGACACTACAGCAGTGGTATTCAGGACTGACTAGTGAGTGGAGAAACTACAGCAGTGGTATTCAGGACTGACTAGTGAGTGGAGACTCTACAGCAGTGGTATTCAGGACACACTAGTGAGTAGAGATGCTATAGCAGTGGTATTCAGGGCAGACTAGTGAGTAGAGATGCTACAGCAGTGGTTTTCAGGACACACTAGTGAGTAGAGACACTACAGCAGTGGTATTCAGGACAGACTAGTGAGTAGATACCCTACAGCAGTGGTATTCAGGACATATTAGCGAGTAGAGACACTACAGCAGTGGTATTCAGGACAGACTAGTGAGTAGAGACACTACAGCAGTGGTATTCAGGAAAGATTAGTGGTCTAGTAGAAATGCTACAGCAGTGGTATTCAGGACAGACTAGTGAGTAGAAACGCTACAGCAGTGGTATTCAGGACAGACAAGTGAGTAGAGGTTCTACAGCAGTGGTTTTCAGGACACACTAGTGAGTAGAGACAATACAGCAGTGGTATTCAGGACAGAGTAGTGAGTAGAGACACTACAGCAGTGGTATTCAGGACAGACTAGTGAGTTGAGACACTACAGCAGTGGTATTCAGGACGGACTAGAGGTCTATTAGAGATGCTACAGCAGTGGTATTCACGACTGACTAGTGAGAGGAGACACTACAGCAGTTGTATTCAGGACACACTAGTGAGTAGAGATGCTACAGCAGTGGTATTCAGGGCAGGCTAGTGAGTAGAGACACAACAGCAGTGGTATTCAGGACAGACTAGTGGTCTAGTAGAGATTCTACAGCAGTGGTATACAGGACTGACTAGTGAGTGGAGACACTACAGCAGTGGTATTCAGGACACACTAGTGAGTATAGATGCTACAGCAGTGGTATTCAGGGCAGACTAGTGAATAGAGATGCTACAGCAGTGATTTTCAGGACAGAATAGTGAGTAGAGACACTACAGCAGTTGTATTCAGGACAGACTAGTGAGTGGAGACCATACAGCAGTGGTATTCAGGACAGATTAGTGAGTAGAGACACTACAGCAGTGGTATTCAGGACAGACTAGTGAGTAGAGACACTACAGCAGTGGTATTCAGGACAGATTAGTGGTCTAGTAGAGATGCTACAGCAGTGGTATTCAGGACAGACTAGGGGTCTAGTAGAGATGCTACAGCAGTGGTATATAGGACAGATTAGTGAGTAGAGACACTACAGCAGTGGTATTCAGGACACACTAGTGAGTAGAGACACTACAGCAGTGGTATTCAGGACAGACTAGTGAGTAGAGACACTACAGCAGTGGTATTAAGGACTGACTAGGTAGTGGAGACACTACAGCAGTGGTATTCAGGACGGACAAGTGGTCTAGTAGAGATGCTACAGCAGTGGTATTCAGGACTGACTAGTGAGTGGAGACACTACAGCAGTGGTATTCAGGACACACTAGTGAGTAGAGATGCTACAGCAGTGGTTTTCAGGGCAGACTAGTGAGTAGAGTCACTACAGCAGTGTTATTCAGGACAGGCTAGTGAGTTGAGACACTACAGCATTGGTATTCAGGACAGACTAGTGAGTAGAGATGCTACAGCAGTGGTATTCAGGACAGACAAGTGAGTAGATACACTACAGCAGTGGTATTCAGGACAGACTAGTGAGTAGAGACGCTACAGCAGTGGTATTCAGGACAGACAAGTGAGCAGATACACTACAGCAGTGGTATTCAGGACAGACTAGTGAGTAGAGACACTACAGCAGTGGTATTCAGGACAGATTAGTGGTCTAGTAGAGATGCTACAGCAGTGGTTTTCAGGACAGATTATTGAGTAGAGATACTACAGCAGTGGTATTCAGGACAGACTAGTGAGTAGAGACACTACAGCAGTGGTATTCAGGACAGACTAGTGAGTAGAGAAACTACAGAAGTGGTATACAGGACAGACTAGTGAGTAGAGACACTACAGAAGTGGTATACAGGACAGACTAGTGAGTAGAGACACTACAGCAGTGGTATTCAGGACTGACTAGTGAGTGGAGACACTACAGCAGTGGTATTCAGGGCAGGCTAGTGAGTAGAGACACAACAGCAGTGGTATTCAGGACAGACTAGTGGTCTAGTAGAGATTCTACAGCAGTGGTATACAGGACTGACTAGTGAGTGGAGACACTACAGCAGTGGTATTCAGGACACACTAGTGAGTATAGATGCTACAGCAGTGGTATTCAGGGCAGACTAGTGAATAGAGATGCTACATTAGTGATTTTCAGGACAGAATAGTGAGTAGAGACACTACAGCAGTTGTATTCAGGACAGACTAGTGAGTAGAGACCATACAGCAGTGGTATTCAGGACAGATTAGTGAGTAGAGACACTACAGCAATGGTATTCAGGACAGACTAGTGAGTAGAGACACTACAGCAGTGGTATTCAGGACAGATTAGTGGTCTAGTAGAGATGCTACAGCAGTGGTATTCAGGACAGACTAGGAGTCTAGTAGAGATGCTACAGCAGTGGTATATAGGACAGATTAGTGAGTAGAGACACTACAGCAGTGGTATTCAGGACACACTAGTGAGTAGAGACACTACAGCAGTGGTATTCAGGACAGACTAGTGAGTAGAGACACTACAGCAGTGGTATTAAGGACTGACTAGGTAGTGGAGACACTACAGCAGTGGTATTCAGGACGGACTAGTGGTCTAGTAGAGATGCTACAGCAGTGGTATTCAGGACTGACTAGTGAGTGGAGACACTACAGCAGTGGTATTCAGGACACACTAGTGAGTAGAGATGCTACAGCAGTGGTTTTCAGGGCAGACTAGTGAGTAGAGTCACTACAGCAGTGTTATTCAGGACAGGCTAGTGAGTAGAGACACTACAGCAGTGGTATTCAGGACAGACTAGTGAGTAGAGATGCTACAGCAGTGGTATTCAGGACAGACAAGTGAGTAGATACACTACAGCAGTGGTATTCAGGACAGACTAGTGAGTAGAGACGCTACAGCAGTGGTATTCAGGACAGACAAGTGAGCAGATACACTACAGCAGTGGTATTCAGGACAGACTAGTGAGTAGAAACGCTACAGCAGTGGTATTCAGGACAGACAAGTGAGTAGAGGTTCTACAGCAGTGGTTTTCAGGACACACTAGTGAGTAGAGACAATACAGCAGTGGTATTCAGGACAGAGTAGTGAGTAGAGACACTACAGCAGTGGTATTCAGGACAGACTAGTGAGTTGAGACACTACAGCAGTGGTATTCAGGACGGACTAGAGGTCTATTAGAGATGCTACAGCAGTGGTATTCACGACTGACTAGTGAGAGGAGACACTACAGCAGTTGTATTCAGGACACACTAGTGAGTAGAGATGCTACAGCAGTGGTATTCAGGGCAGGCTAGTGAGTAGAGACACAACAGCAGTGGTATTCAGGACAGACTAGTGGTCTAGTAGAGATTCTACAGCAGTGGTATACAGGACTGACTAGTGAGTGGAGACACTACAGCAGTGGTATTCAGGACACACTAGTGAGTATAGATGCTACAGCAGTGGTATTCAGGGCAGACTAGTGAATAGAGATGCTACAGCAGTGATTTTCAGGACAGAATAGTGAGTAGAGACACTACAGCAGTTGTATTCAGGACAGACTAGTGAGTAGAGACCATACAGCAGTGGTATTCAGGACAGATTAGTGAGTAGAGACACTACAGCAGTGGTATTCAGGACAGACTAGTGAGTAGAGACACTACAGCAGTGGTATTCAGGACAGATTAGTGATCTAGTAGAGATGCTACAGCAGTGGTATTCAGGACAGACTAGGGGTCTAGTAGAGATGCTACAGCAGTGGTATATAGGACAGATTAGTGAGTAGAGACACTACGGCAGTGGTATTCAGGACTGACTAGTGAGTGGAGACACTACAGCAGTGGTATTCAGGACACACTAGTGAGTAGAGATGCTACAGCAGTGGTATTCAGGGCAGACTAGTGAGTAGAGATGCTACAGCAGTGGTTTTCAGGACACACTAGTGAGTAGAGACACTACAGCAGTGGTATTCAGGACAGACTAGTGAGTAGATAACCTACAGCAGTGGTATTCAGGACATATTAGCGAGTAGAGACACTACAGCAGTGGTATTCAGGACAGACTAGTGAGTAGAGACACTACAGCAGTGGTATTCAGGAAAGATTAGTGGTCTAGTAGAGATGCTACAGCAGTGGTATTCAGGACAGACTAGTGAGTAAAAACGCTACAGCAGTGGTATTCAGGACAGACAAGTGAGTAGAGGTTCTACAGCAGTGGTTTTCAGGACACACTAGTGAGTAGAGACAATACAGCAGTGGTATTCAGGACAGAGTAGTGAGTAGAGACACTACAGCAGTGGTATTCAGGACAGACTAGTGAGTTGAGACACTACAGCAGTGGTATTCAGGACGGACTAGAGGTCTAGTAGAGATGCTACAGCAGTGGTATTCACGACTGACTAGTGAGAGGAGACACTACAGCAGTTGTATTCAGGACACACTAGTGAGTAGAGATGCTACAGCAGTGGTATACAGGACAGACTAGTGAGTAGAGACACTACAGCAGTGGTATTCAGGACTGATTAGTGAGTGGAGACACTACAGCAGTGGTATTCAGGACTGACTAGTGAGTGGAGACACTACAGCAGTGGTATTCAGGACACACTAGTGAGTAGAGATGCTATAGCAGTGGTATTCAGGGCAGACTAGTGAGTAGAGATGCTACAGCAGTGGTTTTCAGGACACACTAGTGAGTAGAGACACTACAGCAGTGGTATTCAGGACAGACTAGTGAGTAGATACCCTACAGCAGTGGTATTCAGGACATATTAGCGAGTAGAGACACTACAGCAGTGGTATTCAGGACAGACTAGTGAGTAGAGACACTACAGCAGTGGTATTCAGGAAAGATTAGTGGTCTAGTAGAAATGCTACAGCAGTGGTATTCAGGACAGACTAGTGAGTAGAAACGCTACAGCAGTGGTATTCAGGACAGACAAGTGAGTAGAGGTTCTACAGCAGTGGTTTTCACGACACACTAGTGAGTAGAGACAATACAGCAGTGGTATTCAGGACAGAGTAGTGAGTAGAGACACTACAGCAGTGGTATTCAGGACAGACTAGTGAGTTGAGACACTACAGCAGTGGTATTCAGGACGGACTAGAGGTCTATTAGAGATGCTACAGCAGTGGTATTCACGACTGACTAGTGAGAGGAGACACTACAGCAGTTGTATTCAGGACACACTAGTGAGTAGAGATGCTACAGCAGTGGTATTCAGGGCAGGCTAGTGAGTAGAGACACAACAGCAGTGGTATTCAGGACAGACTAGTGGTCTAGTAGAGGTTCTACAGCAGTGGTATACAGGACTGACTAGTGAGTGGACTCACTACAGCAGTGGTATTCAGGACACACTAGTGAGTATAGATGCTACAGCAGTGGTATTCAGGGCAGACTAGTGAATAGAGATGCTACAGCAGTGATTTTCAGGACAGAATAGTGAGTAGAGACACTACAGCAGTTGTATTCAGGACAGACTAGTGAGTAGAGACCATACAGCAGTGGTATTCAGGACAGATTAGTGAGTAGAGACACTACAGCAGTGGTATTCAGGACAGACTAGTGAATAGAGACACTACAGCAGTGGTATTCAGGACAGATTAGTGATCTAGTAGAGATGCTACAGCAGTGGTATTCAGGACAGACTAGGGGTCTAGTAGAGATGCTACAGCAGTGGTATATAGGACAGATTAGTGAGTAGAGACACTACAGCAGTGGTATTCAGGACACACTAGTGAGTAGAGACACTACAGCAGTGGTATTCAGGACAGACTAGTGAGTAGAGACACTACAGCAGTGGTATTAAGGACTGACTAGGTAGTGGAGACACTACAGCAGTGGTATTCAGGACGGACTAGTGGTCTAGTAGAGATGCTACAGCAGTGGTATTCAGGACTGACTAGTGAGTGGAGACACTACAGCAGTGGTATTCAGGACACACAGGTGAGTAGAGATGCTACAGCAGTGGTATTCAGGGCAGACTAGTGAGTAGAGTCACTACAGCAGTGTTATTCAGGACAGGCTAGTGAGTAGAGACACTACGAATGTGGTTGTCGTTGTCGGGAGAGGTCGTGTTTTTCTCTAGCTGGAGGTAAGCAGGAGGTAATCTTCTCATTTGGTGTTGAGTAAAGCTTAACCATGTATTAGATCGTAGGTAGGTAGTTAGCTGTAGCTAGGTATTGTATTTATCATAGGTTAGTATTGTTGTTTTTGTAGGTTTCCGTAGGTAATTGTAGGTTAGTATCGAAGTACGAGGCTAGCTAGCTAGCGGGTAGCTACTGGTAACGATTAGCAACGCTAGAGAGCTGGTCCCAATGTTAATGTAGTGCTAGCCAACGTTTAATTTTTGCTTAACCATGTATTAGATCGTAGGTAGGTAGTTAGCCGTAGTTAGGTATTTTATTTATTATAGGTTAGTATTGTTGTTATTGTAGGTTTCCCTAGGTAATTGTAGGTTAGTATCGAAGCACGAGGCTAGCTAGCTAGCTGGTAGCTACTGGTAACGATTAGCAACGCTGGAGAGCTGGTTCCAATGGTAATGTGCTGCTAGCCAACGTTTAATTTTTTGCTGCGTTATGCGTTATGAAAGGAACTAGACACGGACTTGAATTATCAGTTTAGTGTGCTAACACACTCTTGGCAGTTTGTTGTAACCAAGTACTGATGCTAAATTGTGTGTTAATGGATGCTAGCTTGCAAGTTAGCTACGGCGTCATAGCTAGGCATCGTGGGTTGTTGTGTGTAGTTACTGTGTCTTGGCAGTGCCGGCTGTAGCACGAAGCGAGCTACCTAGCCGTTTTTTTGAACAGAGTCAGAGTCAACACAATAGCCATTGTGTGCCGGGTGTAGCACGAAGCTAGCTAGCTAGCCGTTCTTCAAACAAAGTCAACACAGTGGCCATTGCTAGCTACCCAACACGACCAGCTAACTGTACGGTAGTAGCTAAATACAATATACTTGTCCTAGCTAGCCAACGTCTAATCATTGCTGCGTCATGAAAGGAACTTGACACAGACACGAATGATCTGTTTAGTGTGTTATCACACTACTGGTGGTTTGTTGTGACCAAGTGTTGGTGCTAAACGGTGTGTTATTGTTATTGGATGCTAGCCTGCTAGTTAGCTATGGTGTCATAGTTGGCTAGCTGAATAAAGTGGGTTGAGTCTATTCCTTTAAACATTGAACCGCTGTGGTTCACAACAATTCTGATTTCTAAAGGCGGAAGTTGGGAGAGTTTTTGTTCGGGTGGTTCAGTGAAACAATTTTAGTTTCTGAGGTAGTCGTTTTTGGTGAGGGAGGCCCTGCTCTCTCCGCTCCCAGATGCTTAGCTCATTTCATTCCGATCTCCTCTGCATTTTTGTAGCCATTTGCTACAGCCTGTCAACTATGTCTCTGCCTATCCCTGTTCTCTCCTCTCTGCACAGGCTACACAAACGCACCACACCGCGTGGCTGCTGCCTCTCTAACCTGGTGGTCCCTGCACGCACCACCCACGTGGAGTTCCAGGTCGCAGGCAGCCTCTGGAACTGCCGTTCTGCTGCCAACAAAGCTGACTTCATCCCAGCCTATGCCAACCTCCAGTCCCTCGACTTCCTGGCGCTGACGGAAACATGGATCACCACTGAAAACACTGCTACTCCTACTGCTCTCTCCTCGTCTGACCATGTGTTCTCGCATACCCTGAGAGCATCTGGTCAGAGGGGTGGTGGTACAGGAATCCTCATCTCTCCCAAGTGGACATTCTCAATTTTTCCCCTAACCCATCTGTCTATCTCCTCATTTGAATTCCATGCTGTCACAGTCACTAGCCCATTTAAGCTTAATATCCTTGTCATCTATCGCCCTCCAGGTTCCCTTGGAGAGTTCATCAATGAGCTTGACGCCTTGATAAGTTCCTTCCCTGAGGATGGCTCACCCCTCACAGTTTTGGGGGATTTCAACCTCCCTATGTCCACATTTGACTCATTTCTCTCTGCCTCCTTCTTTCCACTCCTCTCCTCTTTTGACCTCACCCTCTCACCGTCCCCCCCTACTCACAAGGCAGGCAATACGCTTGACCTCATCTTCACTAGATGCTGCTCCTCTACTAATCTCACTGCAACTCCCCTCCATGTCTCTGACCACTACTTTGTTTCCTTTTCTCTCTCGCTCTCCTCCCACACTACTCACTCTGCCCCTACACAGATGGTAATGCGCCGCCGCAACCTTCGCTCTCTCTCTCCCACTACTCTCTCCTCTTCCATCCTATCATCTCTTCCCTCTGCTCAATCCTTCTCCCTCAAATCTCCTGATTCTGCCTCCTCAACCCTCCTTTCCTCCCTTTCTGCATCCTTTGACTCTCTGTGTCCCCTATCCTCCCGGCCGGCTCGGTCCTCCCCTCCAGCTCCGTGGCTTGATGACTCATTGCGAGCTCACAGAACAGAGCTCCGGGCAGCGGAGCGGAAATGGAAGAAAACTAAACTCCCTGCCGACCTGGCATCTTTTCACTCCCTCCTCTCTACATTTTCTTCATCTGTTTCTGCTGCTAAGGCCACCTTCTACCACTCTAAATTCCAAGCATCTGCCTCTAACCCTAGGAAGCTCTTTGCCACATTTTCCTCCCTCCTGAATCCCCCCCCCTCCTCTCTCTCTCTGTAGATGACTTCGTCAATCACTTTGAAAAGAAGGTTGACGACATCCGATCCTCGTTTGTTAAGTCTAATGACACTGCTGGTCCTGCTCACACTGCCCTACCCTATGCTTTGACTTCTTTCTCCCCTCTCTCTCCAGATAAAATCCTGCGACTTGTGACTGCAGGCCGCCCAACAACCTGCCCGCTTGACCCCATCCCCTCCTCCCTTCTCCAGACCATCTCCGGTGACCTTCTCCCCTACCTCACCTCGCTGATCAACTCATCCTTGACCGCTGGCCATGTCCCTTCCATCTTCAAGAGAGCGAGAGTTGCTCCCCTTCTCAAAAAACCAACACTCGACCCCACTGATGTCAACAACTACAGACCAGTATCCCTTCTTTCTTTTCTTTCCAAAACTATTGAGCGTGCCGTCTTTAGCCAACTCTCTTGCTATCTCTCTCAGAATGACCTTCTTGATCCAAACCAATCAGGTTTCAGGACTGGTCATTCAACTGAGACTGCTCTTCTCTGTGTCACGGAGACTCTCCGCACTGCTAAAGCTAACTCTCTCTCCTCTGCTCTTGTCCTTCTAGACCTGTCTGCTGCCTTTGATACTGTGAACCATCAGATCCTCCTCTCCACCCTCTCCGAGCTGGGCATCTCCGGCGCGGCTCACTCCTGGATTGCGTCCTACCTGACCGGTCGCTCCTACCAAGTGGCGTGGCGAGAAGCTGTCTCCGCACCACGTGCTCTCACCACTGGTGTCCCCCAGGGCTCAGTTCTAGGCCCTCTCCTTTTCTCCCTATACACCAAGTCACTTGGCTCTGTCATATCCTCACATGGCCTTTCCTATCATTGCTACGCTGACGATACACAACTAATCTTCTCCTTTCCCCCTTCTGATAACCAGGTGGCGAATCGCATCTCTGCATGTCTGGCAGACATATCAGTATGGATGACGGATCACCACCTCAAGCTGAACCCTGGCAAGACGGAGCTGCTCTTCCTCCCGGGGAAGGACTGCCCGTTCCATGATCTCGCCATCACGGTTGACAACTCCGCTGTGTCCTCCTCCCAGAGTGCGAAGAGCCTAGGCGTGACCCTGGACAACACCCTGTCGTTCTCCGCCAACATCAAGGCGGTGACCCGCTCCTGCAGGTTCATGCTCTACAACATTCGGAGAGTACGACCCTGCCTTACACAGGAAGCGGCACAGGTCCTAATCCAGGCACTTGTCATCTCCCGTCTGGACTACTGCAACTCGCTGTTGGCTGGCCTCCCTGCCTGTGCCATTAAACCCCTACAACTCATCCAGAATGCCGCAGCCCGTCTGGTGTTCAACCTTCCCAAGTTCTCTCACGTCACCCCCCTCCTCCGCACACTCCACTGGCTTCCAGTTGAAGCTCGCATCTACTACAAGACCATGGTGCTTGCCTATGGAGCAGTGAGGGGAACGGCACCTCTGTACCTTCAGGCTCTGATCAGTCCCTACACCCAAACGAGGGCATTACGTTCATCCACCTCTGGCCTGCTGGCTCCCCTTCCTCTGCGGAAGCATAGCTCCCGCTCAGCCCAGTCAAAACTGTTCGCTGCTCTGGCACCCCAATGGTGGAACAAGCTCCCTCACGACGCCAGGACAGCGGAGTCACTCACCACCTTCCGGAGACATTTGAAACCCCACCTCTTTAAGGAATACCTGGGATAGGATAAAGTGTTCCTTCTAACGCCCCCCCCCCCAAATTGTAGAGTGGTTATCCCACTGGCTATAGGGTGAACGCACCAATTTGCGAGTCGCTCTGGCTAAGAGCGTCTGCTAAATGACGTTAATGTGCCCTTGAGCAAGGCACTTAACCCTAATTGCTCCTGTAAGTCGCTCTGGATAAGAGCGTCTGCTAAATGACTAAAATGTAAATGTAAATGTATTCAGGACAGACTAGTGAGTAGAGATGCTACAGCAGTGGTATTCAGGACAGACAAGTGAGTAGATACACTACAGCAGTGGTATTCAGGACAGACTAGTGAGTAGAGACGCTACAGCAGTGGTATTCAGGACAGACAAGTGAGCAGATACACTACAGCAGTGGTATTCAGGACAGACTAGTGAGTAGAGACACTACAGCAGTGGTATTCAGGACAGATTAGTGGTCTAGTAGAGATGCTACAGCAGTGGTTTTCAGGACAGATTATTGAGTAGAGATACTACAGCAGTGGTATTCAGGACAGACTAGTGAGTAGAGACACTACAGCAGTGGTATTCAGGACAGACTAGTGAGTAGAGAAACTACAGAAGTGGTATACAGGACAGACTAGTGAGTAGAGACACTAGAGCAGTGGTATTCAGGACTGACTAGTGAGTGGAGACACTACAGCAGTGGTATTCAGGACACACTAGTGAGTAGAGATGCTACAGCAGTGGTATTCAGGGCAGACTAGTGAGTAGAGATGCTACAGCAGTGGTTTTCAGGACACACTAGTGAGTAGAGACACTACAGCAGTGGTATTCAGGACAGACTAGTGAGTAGATACCCTACAGCAGTGGTATTCAGGACATATTAGCGAGTAGAGACACTACAGCAGTGGTATTCAGGACAGACTAGTGAGTAGAGACACTACAGCAGTGGTATTCAGGAAAGATTAGTGGTCTAGTAGAGATGCTACAGCAGTGGTATTCAGGACAGACTAGTGAGTAAAAACGCTACAGCAGTGGTATTCAGGACAGACAAGTGAGTAGAGGTTCTACAGCAGTGGTTTTCAGGACACACTAGTGAGTAGAGACAATACAGCAGTGGTATTCAGGACAGAGTAGTGAGTAGAGACACTACAGCAGTGGTATTCAGGACAGACTAGTGAGTTGAGACACTACAGCAGTGGTATTCAGGACGGACTAGAGGTCTAGTAGAGATGCTACAGCAGTGGTATTCACGACTGACTAGTGAGAGGAGACACTACAGCAGTTGTATTCAGGACACACTAGTGAGTAGAGATGCTACAGCAGTGGTATACAGGACAGACTAGTGAGTAGAGACACTACAGCAGTGGTATTCAGGACTGACTAGTGAGTGGAGACACTACAGCAGTGGTATTCAGGACTGACTAGTGAGTAGAGACACTACAGCAGTGGTATTCAGGACACACTAGTGAGTAGAGATGCTATAGCAGTGGTATTCAGGGCAGACTAGTGAGTAGAGATGCTACAGCAGTGGTTTTCAGGACACACTAGTGAGTAGAGACACTACAGCAGTGGTATTCAGGACAGACTAGTGAGTAGATACCCTACAGCAGTGGTGTTCAGGAAAGATTAGTGGTCTAGTAGAGATGCTACAGCAGTGGTATTCAGGACAGACTAGTGAGTAGAAACGCTACAGCAGTGGTATTCAGGACAGACAAGTGAGTAGAGGTTCTACAGCAGTGGTTTTCAGGACACACTAGTGAGTAGAGACAATACAGCAGTGGTATTCAGGACAGAGTAGTGAGTAGAGACACTACAGCAGTGGTATTCAGGACGGACTAGAGGTCTATTAGAGATGCTACAGCAGTGGTATTCACGACTGACTAGTGAGAGGAGACACTACAGCAGTTGTATTCAGGACACACTAGTGAGTAGAGATGCTAGAGCAGTGGTATTCAGGGCAGGCTAGTGAGTAGAGACACAACAGCAGTGGTATTCAGGACAGACTAGTGGTCTAGTAGAGATTCTACAGCAGTGGTATACAGGACTGACTAGTGAGTGGAGACACTACAGCAGTGGTATTCAGGACACACTAGTGAGTATAGATGCTACAGCAGTGGTATTCAGGGCAGATTAGTGAATAGAGATGCTACAGCAGTGATTTTCAGGACAGAATAGTGAGTAGAGACACTACAGCAGTTGTATTCAGGACAGACTAGTGAGTAGAGACCATACAGCAGTGGTATTCAGGACAGATTAGTGAGTAGAGACACTATAGCAGTGGTATTAAGGACAGACTAGTGAGTAGAGACACTACAGCAGTGGTATTCAGGACAGATTAGTGGTCTAGTAGAGATGCTACAGCAGTGGTATTCAGGACAGACTAGGGGTCTAGTAGAGATGCTACAGCAGTGGTATATAGGACAGATTAGTGAGTAGAGACACTACAGCAGTGGTATTCAGGACACACTAGTGAGTAGAGACACTACAGCAGTGGTATTCAGGACAGACTAGTGAGTAGAGACACTACAGCAGTGGTATTAAGGACTGACTAGGTAGTGGAGACACTACAGCAGTGGTATTCAGGACGGACTAGTGGTCTAGTAGAGATGCTACAGCAGTGGTATTCAGGACTGACTAGTGAGTGGAGACACTACAGCAGTGGTATTCAGGACACACTAGTGAGTAGAGATGCTACAGCAGTGGTATTCAGGGCAGACTAGTGAGTAGAGTCACTACAGCAGTGGTATTCAGGACAGACTAGTGAGTAGAGACACTACAGCAGTGGTATTCAGGACAGACTAGTGGTCTAGTAGATATTCTACAGCAGTGGTATTCATGACTGACTAGTGAGTTTAGACACTACAGCAGTGGTATTCAGGACATACTAGTGACTAGAGACACTACAGCAGTGGTATTCAGGACAGACTAGTGAGTAGAGACACTACAGCAGTGGTATTCAGGACTGACTAGTGAGTAGAGACACTACAGCAGTGGTATTCAGGACTGACTAGTGAGTAGAGACACTACAGCAGTGGTATACAGGACAGACTAGTGAGTGGAGACACTACAGCAGTGGTATTCAGGACTGACTAGTGAGTAGAGACACTACAGCAGTGGTATTCAAGACACACTAGTGGTCTAGTAGAGATTCTACAGCAGTGGTATTCAGGACTGACTAGTGAGTTTAGACACTACAGCAGTGGTATTCAGGACACACTAGTGAGTAGAGATGCTTCAGCAGTGGTATTCAGGACAGACTAGTGAGTAGAGACACTACAGCAGTGGTATTCAGGACAGACTAGTGAGTAGATACACTACAGCAGTGGTATTCAGGACATACTAGTGAGTAGATACGCTACAGCAGTGGTATTCAGGACTGACTAGTGATTGGAGACACTTCAGCAGTGGTATTCAGGACACACTAGTGAGTAGAGATGCTACAGCAGTGGTATTCAGGGCAGACTATTGAGTAGAGACACTACAGCAGTGGTATTCAGGACAGAGTAGTGGTCTAGTAGAGATGCTACAGCAGTGGTATTCAGGACTGACTAGTGAGTAGAGACGCTACAGCAGCGGTATTCATGACTGACTAGTGAGTAGAGACAATACATCAGTGGTATTCTGGACTGACTAGTGAGTAGAGACACTACAGCAGTGGTATTCAGGACATACTAGGGAGTAGAGACACTACAGTAGTGGTATTCAGGACAGACTAGTGAGTAGAGACACTACAGCAGTGGTATTCATGACAGACTAGTGAGTAGAGACACTACATCAGTGGTATTCAGGACAGACTAGTGAGTAGAGACACTACAGCAGTGGTATTCATGGCATACTAGTGAGTAGAGACGCTACTACAGTGGTATTCAGGACAGACTAGTGAGTAGATACACTATAGCAGCTGTATTCAGGACAGACTAGTGGTCTAGTAGAGATGCTACAGCAGTGGTATTCAGGACTGACTAGTGAGTGGAGACACTTCAGCAGTGGTATTCAGGACACAATAGTGGTCTAGTAGAGATGATACAGTGTGGTATGTATTCAGGACACACTAGTGAGTAGAGACACTACAGCAGTGGTATTCAGGATAGACTAGTGAGTAGAGACACTAAAGCAGTGGTATTCAGGACAGACTAGTGAGTAGGTACACTAAAGCAGTGGTATTCAGGACTGACTAGTGAGTAGAGACACTACAGCAGTGGTATTCAGGACACACTAGTGAGTAGAGACACTACAGCAGTGGTATTCAGGACAGACTAGTGAGTAGAGACACTACAGCAGTGGTATTCAGGACAGATTAGTGAGTAAAGACACTACAGCAGTGGTATTTGGACAGACTAGTGAGTAGAGACACTACAGCAGTGGTATTCTAGACAGATTAGTGAGTAGAGACACTACAGCAGTGGTCTTTGGACAGACTAGTGAGTAGAGACACTGCAGCAGTTGTATTCAGGACAGACTAGTGAGTAGAGACACTACAGCAGTGGTATTCAGGACAGACTAGTGGTCTAGTAGAGATGCTACAGCAGTGGTATTAAGGACACACTAGTGAGTAGAGGCACTACATCAGTGGTATTCAGGACTGACTAGTGAGTGGAGACACTACAGCAGTGGTATTCAGGACTGACTAGTGAGTGAAGACACTAAAGCAGTGGTATTCAGGAAGGACTAGTGGTCTAGTAGAGATGCTACAGCAGTGGTATTCAGGACTGACTAGTGAGTGGAGACACTACAGCAGTGGTATTCAGGACACACTAGTGAGTAGAGATGCTATAGCAGTGGTATTCAGGGCAGACTAGTGAGTAGAGACACTACAGCAGTGGTATACAGGACAGACTAGTGAGTGGAGACACTACAGCAGTGGTTTTCAGGACAGACTAGTGAGTAGAGACACTACAGCAGTGGTATTCAGGACAGACTAGTGAGTAGAGACACTACAGCAGTGGTTTTCAGGACAGACTAGTGGTCTAGTAGAGATTCTACATCAGTGATATTCAGGACTGACTAGTGAGTAGAGATGCTACAGCAGTGGTATTTAGGACTGACTAGTGAGTAGAGACACTACAGCAGTGGTATTCAGGACTGACTAGTGAGTAGAGACGCTACAGCAGTGGTATACAGGACAGACTAGTGAGTGGAGACACTACAGCAGTGGTATTCAGGACAGACTAGTGAGTAGAGACACTACAGCAGTGGTATTCAGGGCAGACTAGGTAGTAGAGACGCTACAGCAGTGGTATTCAGGACAGACTAGTGAGTAGAGACGCTACAGCAGTGGTATTCAGGACAGACTAGTGAGTAGAGACACTACAGCAGTGGTATTCAGGACAGACTAGTTAGTAGAGACACTACAGCAGTGGTATTCAGAACAGACTAGTGAGTAGAGACACTACAGCAGTGGTATTCAGGACAGACTAGTGAGTAAAGACACTACAGTAGTGGTATTCAGGACAGACTAGTGAGTAGAGACACTACAGCAGTTGTATTCAGGACATACTAGTGAGTAGAGACACTACAGCAGTGATATTCAGGACAGACTAGTGGTCTAGTAGAGATTCTAAAGCAGTGGTATTCAGGACTGACTAGTGAGTGGAGACACTACAGCAGTGGTATTCAGGACAGACTAGTGGTCTAGTAGAGATGGTACAGCAGTGGTATGTATTCAGGACACACTAGTGAGTAGAGACACTACAGCAGTGGTATTCAGGACAGACTAGTGAGTAGAGACACTACAGCAGTGGTGTTCAGGACAGACTAGTGAGTAGAGACACTACAGCAGTGGTATTCAGGACAGACTAGTGAGTAGAAACACTACAGCAGTGATATTCAGGACAGACTAGTGAGTAGAGACACTGCAGCAGTGGTATTCAGGACAGACTGGTGAGTAGAGACACTACAGCAGTGGTATTCAGGACAGACTAGTGAGTAGAGACACTCCAGCAGTGGTATTCAGGACAGACTAGTGAGTAGAGACACTACAGCAGTGGTATTCAGGACATACTAGTGAGTAGAGACGCTACTACAGTGGTATTCAGGACACACTAGTGAGTAGAGACACTACAGCAGTGGTAATCAGGATAGACTAGTGAGTAGAGACACTAAAGCAGTGGTATTCAGGACAGACTAGTGAGTAGGTACACTAAAGCAGTGATATGCAGGACTGACTAGTGAGTAGAGACACTACAGCAGTGGTATTCAGGACACACTAGTGAGTAGAGACACTACAGCAGTGGTATTCAGGACAGACTAGTGAGTAGAGACACTACAGCAGTGGTATTCAGGACAGATTAGTGAGTAGAGAGACTACAGCAGTGGTATTTGGACAGACTAGTGAGTAGAGACACTACAGCAGTGGTATTCAGGACAGATTAGTGAGTAGAGACACTACAGCAGTGGTATTTGGACAGACTAGTGAGTAGAGACACTGCAGCAGTGGTATTCAGGACAGATTAGTGAGTAGAGAGACTACAGCAGTGGTATTTGGACAGACTAGTGAGTAGAGACACTACAGCAGTGGTATTCAGGACAGATTAGTGAGTAGAGACACTACAGCAGTGGTATTTGGACAGACTAGTGAGTAGAGACACTGCAGCAGTTGTATTCAGGACAGACTAGTGAGTAGAGACACTACAGCAGTGGTATTCAGGACAGACTAGTGGTCTAGTAGAGATGCTACAGCAGTGGTATTAAGGACACACTAGTGAGTAGAGGCACTACATCAGTGGTATTCAGGACTGACTAGTGAGTGGAGACACTACAGCAGTGGTATTCAGGACTGACTAGTGAGTGGAGACACTAAAGCAGTGGTATTCAGGACGGACTAGTGGTCTAGTAGAGATGCTACAGCAGTGGTATTCAGGACTGACTAGTGAGTGGAGACACTACAGCAGTGGTATTCAGGACACACTAGTGAGTAGAGATGCTACAGCAGTGGTATTCAGGGCAGACTAGTGAGTAGAGACACTACAGCAGTGGTATACAGGACAGACTAGTGAGTGGAGACACTACAGCAGTGGTTTTCAGGACAGACTAGTGAGTAGAGACACTACAGCAGTGGTATTCAGGACAGACTAGTGAGTAGAGACACTACAGCAGTGGTTTTCAGGACAGACTAGTGGTCTAGTAGAGATTCTACATCAGTGATATTCAGGACTGACTAGTGAGTAGAGATGCTACAGCAGTGGTATTTAGGACTGACTAGTGAGTAGAGACACTACAGCAGTGGTATTCAGGACTGACTAGTGAGTAGAGACGCTACAGCAGTGGTATACAGGACAGACTAGTGAGTGGAGACACTACAGCAGTGGTATTCAGGACAGACTAGTGAGTAGAGACACTACAGCAGTGGTATTCAGGGCAGACTAGGTAGTAGAGACGCTACAGCAGTGGTATTCAGGACAGACTAGTGAGTAGAGACGCTACAGCAGTGGTATTCAGGACAGACTAGTGAGTAGAGACACTACAGCAGTGGTATTCAGGACAGACTAGTTAGTAGAGACACTACAGCAGTGGTATTCAGAACAGACTAGTGAGTAGAGACACTACAGCAGTGGTATTCAGGACAGACTAGTGAGTAAAGACACTACAGTAGTGGTATTCAGGACAGACTAGTGAGTAGAGACACTACAGCAGTTGTATTCAGGACATACTAGTGAGTAGAGACACTACAGCAGTGATATTCAGGACAGACTAGTGGTCTAGTAGAGATTCTAAAGCAGTGGTATTCAGGACTGACTAGTGAGTGGAGACACTACAGCAGTGGTATTCAGGACAGACTAGTGGTCTAGTAGAGATGGTACAGCAGTGGTATGTATTCAGGACACACTAGTGAGTAGAGACACTACAGCAGTGGTATTCAGGACAGACTAGTGAGTAGAGACACTACAGCAGTGGTGTTCAGGACAGACTAGTGAGTAGAGACACTACAGCAGTGGTATTCAGGACAGACTAGTGAGTAGAAACACTACAGCAGTGATATTCAGGACAGACTAGTGAGTAGAGACACTGCAGCAGTGGTATTCAGGACAGACTGGTGAGTAGAGACACTACAGCAGTGGTATTCAGGACAGACTAGTGAGTAGAGACACTCCAGCAGTGGTATTCAGGACAGACTAGTGAGTAGAGACACTACAGCAGTGGTATTCAGGACATACTAGTGAGTAGAGACGCTACTACAGTGGTATTCAGGACACACTAGTGAGTAGAGACACTACAGCAGTGGTATTCAGGATAGACTAGTGAGTAGAGACACTAAAGCAGTGGTATTCAGGACAGACTAGTGAGTAGGTACACTAAAGCAGTGATATGCAGGACTGGCTAGTGAGTAGAGACACTACAGCAGTGGTATTCAGGACACACTAGTGAGTAGAGACACTACAGCAGTGGTATTCAGGACAGACTAGTGAGTAGAGACACTACAGCAGTGGTATTCAGGACAGATTAGTGAGTAGAGAGACTACAGCAGTGGTATTTGGACAGACTAGTGAGTAGAGACACTACAGCAGTGGTATTCAGGACAGATTAGTGAGTAGAGACACTACAGCAGTGGTATTTGGACAGACTAGTGAGTAGAGACACTGCAGCAGTGGTATTCAGGACAGATTAGTGAGTAGAGAGACTACAGCAGTGGTATTTGGACAGACTAGTGAGTAGAGACACTACAGCAGTGGTATTCAGGACAGATTAGTGAGTAGAGACACTACAGCAGTGGTATTTGGACAGACTAGTGAGTAGAGACACTGCAGCAGTTGTATTCAGGACAGACTAGTGAGTAGAGACACTACAGCAGTGGTATTCAGGACAGACTAGTGGTCTAGTAGAGATGCTACAGCAGTGGTATTAAGGACACACTAGTGAGTAGAGGCACTACATCAGTGGTATTCAGGACTGACTAGTGAGTGGAGACACTACAGCAGTGGTATTCAGGACTGACTAGTGAGTGGAGACACTAAAGCAGTGGTATTCAGGACGGACTAGTGGTCTAGTAGAGATGCTACAGCAGTGGTATTCAGGACTGACTAGTGAGTGGAGACACTACAGCAGTGGTATTCAGGACACACTAGTGAGTAGAGATGCTACAGCAGTGGTATTCAGGGCAGACTAGGTAGTAGAGACGCTACAGCAGTGGTATTCAGGACTGACTAGTGAGTAGAGACGCTACAGCAGTGGTATACAGGACAGACTAGTGAGTGGAGACACTACAGCAGTGGTTTTCAGGACAGACTAGTGAGTAGAGACACTACAGCAGTGGTATTTAGGACTGACTAGTGAGTAGAGACGCTACAGCAGTGGTATTCAGGACTGACTAGTGAGTAGAGACGCTACAGCAGTGGTATACAGGACAGACTAGTGAGTGGAGACACTACAGCAGTGGTTTTCTGGACAGACTAGTGAGTAGAGACACTACAGCAGTGGTATTCAGGGCAGAGTAGGTAGTAGAGACGCTACAGCAGTGGTATTCAGGACAGACTAGTGAGTAGAGACGCTACAGCAGTGGTATTCAGGGCAGACTAGTGAGTAGAGACACTACAGCAGTGGTATTCAGGACAGACTAGTGAGTAGAGACACTACAGCAGTGGTATTCAGGGCAGACTAGTGGTCTAGTAGAGATTCTACAGCAGTGATATACAGGACTGACTAGTGAGTAGAGATGCTACAGCAGTGGTATTCAGGGCAGACTAGTGAGTAGAGACACTACAGCAGTGGTATTTAGGACTGACTAGTGAGTAGAGACGCTACAGCAGTTGTATACAGGACAGACTAGTGAGTGGAGACACTACAGCAGTGGTATTCAGGACAGACTAGTGAGTAGAGACACTACAGCAGTGGTATTCAGGGCAGACAAGGTAGTAGAGACGCTACAGCAGTGGTATTCAGGACAGACTAGTGAGTAGAGACACTACAGCAGTGGTATTCAGGACAGACTAGTGAGTAGAGACACTACAGCAGTGGTATTCAGGACAGACTAGTTAGTAGAGACACTACAGCAGTGGTTTTCAGAACAGACTAGTGAGTAGAGACACTACAGCAGTGGTATTCAGGACAGACTAGTGAGTAAAGACACTACAGCAGTGGTATTCAGGACAGACTAGTGAGTAGAGACACTACAGCAGTTGTATTCAGGACATACTAGTGAGTAGAGACACTACAGCAGTGATATTCAGGACAGACTAGTGGTTTAGTAGAGATTCTAAAGCAGTGGTATTCAGGACTGACTAGTGAGTGGAGACACTACAGCAGTGGTATTTAGGACTGACTAGTGAGTAGAGACGCTACAGCAGTGGTATACAGGACAGACTAGTGAGTGGAGACACTACAGCAGTGGTATTCAGGACTGACTAGTGAGTAGAGACACTACAGCAGTGGTATTCAGGGCAGACTAGGTAGTAGAGACGCTACAGCAGTGGTATTCAGGACAGACTAGTGAGTAGAGACGCTACAGCAGTGGTATTCAGGACAGACTAGTGAGTAGAGACACTACAGCAGTGGTATTTAGGACTGACTAGTGAGTAGAGACGCTACAGCAGTGGTATACAGGACAGACTAGTGAGTGGAGACACTACAGCAGTGGTATTCAGGACAGACTAGTGAGTAGAGACACTACAGCAGTGGTATTCAGGGCAGACTAGGTAGTAGAGACGCTACAGCGGTGGTATTCAGGACAGACTAGTGAGTAGAGACGCTACAGCAGTGGTATTCAGGACAGACTAGTGAGTAGAGACACTACAGCAGTGGTATTCAGGACAGACTAGTTAGTAGAGACACTACAGCAGTGGTATTCAGGACATACTAGTGAGTAGAGACGCTACTACAGTGGTATTCAGGACACACTAGTGAGTAGAGACACTACAGCAGTGGTATTCAGGATAGACTAGTGAGTAGAGACACTAAAGCAGTGGTATTCAGGACAGACTAGTGAGTAGGTACACTAAAGCAGTGATATGCAGGACTGACTAGTGAGTAGAGACACTACAGCAGTGGTATTCAGGACACACTAGTGAGTAGAGACACTACAGCAGTGGTATTCAGGACAGATTAGTGAGTAGAGAGACTACAGCAGTGGTATTTGGACAGACTAGTGAGTAGAGACACTACAGCAGTGGTATTCAGGACAGATTAGTGAGTAGAGACACTACAGCAGTGGTATTTGGACAGACTAGTGAGTAGAGACACTGCAGCAGTGGTATTCAGGACAGATTAGTGAGTAGAGAGACTACAGCAGTGGTATTTGGACAGACTAGTGAGTAGAGACACTACAGCAGTGGTATTCAGGACAGATTAGTGAGTAGAGACACTACAGCAGTGGTATTTGGACAGACTAGTGAGTAGAGACACTGCAGCAGTTGTATTCAGGACAGACTAGTGAGTAGAGACACTACAGCAGTGGTATTCAGGACAGACTAGTGGTCTAGTAGAGATGCTACAGCAGTGGTATTAAGGACACACTAGTGAGTAGAGGCACTACATCAGTGGTATTCAGGACTGACTAGTGAGTGGAGACACTACAGCAGTGGTATTCAGGACTGACTAGTGAGTGGAGACACTAAAGCAGTGGTATTCAGGACGGACTAGTGGTCTAGTAGAGATGCTACAGCAGTGGTATTCAGGACTGACTAGTGAGTGGAGACACTACAGCAGTGGTATTCAGGACACACTAGTGAGTAGAGATGCTACAGCAGTGGTATTCAGGGCAGACTAGGTAGTAGAGACGCTACAGCAGTGGTATTCAGGACTGACTAGTGAGTAGAGACGCTACAGCAGTGGTATACAGGACAGACTAGTGAGTGGAGACACTACAGCAGTGGTTTTCAGGACAGACTAGTGAGTAGAGACACTACAGCAGTGGTATTTAGGACTGACTAGTGAGTAGAGACGCTACAGCAGTGGTATTCAGGACTGACTAGTGAGTAGAGACGCTACAGCAGTGGTATACAGGACAGACTAGTGAGTGGAGACACTACAGCAGTGGTTTTCTGGACAGACTAGTGAGTAGAGACACTACAGCAGTGGTATTCAGGGCAGAGTAGGTAGTAGAGACGCTACAGCAGTGGTATTCAGGACAGACTAGTGAGTAGAGACGCTACAGCAGTGGTATTCAGGGCAGACTAGTGAGTAGAGACACTACAGCAGTGGTATTCAGGACAGACTAGTGAGTAGAGACACTACAGCAGTGGTATTCAGGGCAGACTAGTGGTCTAGTAGAGATTCTACAGCAGTGATATTCAGGACTGACTAGTGAGTAGAGATGCTACAGCAGTGGTATTCAGGGCAGACTAGTGAGTAGAGACACTACAGCAGTGGTATTTAGGACTGACTAGTGAGTAGAGACGCTACAGCAGTTGTATACAGGACAGACTAGTGAGTGGAGACACTACAGCAGTGGTATTCAGGACAGACTAGTGAGTAGAGACACTACAGCAGTGGTATTCAGGGCAGACAAGGTAGTAGAGACGCTACAGCAGTGGTATTCAGGACAGACTAGTGAGTAGAGACACTACAGCAGTGGTATTCAGGACAGACTAGTGAGTAGAGACACTACAGCAGTGGTATTCAGGACAGACTAGTTAGTAGAGACACTACAGCAGTGGTTTTCAGAACAGACTAGTGAGTAGAGACACTACAGCAGTGGTATTCAGGACAGACTAGTGAGTAAAGACACTACAGCAGTGGTATTCAGGACAGACTAGTGAGTAGAGACACTACAGCAGTTGTATTCAGGACATACTAGTGAGTAGAGACACTACAGCAGTGATATTCAGGACAGACTAGTGGTTTAGTAGAGATTCTAAAGCAGTGGTATTCAGGACTGACTAGTGAGTGGAGACACTACAGCAGTGGTATTTAGGACTGACTAGTGAGTAGAGACGCTACAGCAGTGGTATACAGGACAGACTAGTGAGTGGAGACACTACAGCAGTGGTATTCAGGACTGACTAGTGAGTAGAGACACTACAGCAGTGGTATTCAGGGCAGACTAGGTAGTAGAGACGCTACAGCAGTGGTATTCAGGACAGACTAGTGAGTAGAGACGCTACAGCAGTGGTATTCAGGACAGACTAGTGAGTAGAGACACTACAGCAGTGGTATTTAGGACTGACTAGTGAGTAGAGACGCTACAGCAGTGGTATACAGGACAGACTAGTGAGTGGAGACACTACAGCAGTGGTATTCAGGACAGACTAGTGAGTAGAGACACTACAGCAGTGGTATTCAGGGCAGACTAGGTAGTAGAGACGCTACAGCAGTGGTATTCAGGACAGACTAGTGAGTAGAGACGCTACAGCAGTGGTATTCAGGACAGACTAGTGAGTAGAGACACTACAGCAGTGGTATTCAGGACAGACTAGTTAGTAGAGACACTACAGCAGTGGTATTCAGAACAGACTAGTGAGTAGAGACACTACAGCAGTTGTATTCAGGACATACTAGTGAGTAGAGACACTACAGCAGTGATATTCAGGACAGACTAGTGGTCTAGTAGAGATTCTAAAGCAGTGGTATTCAGGACTGACTAGTGAGTGGAGACACTACAGCAGTGGTATTCAGGACAGACTAGTGGTCTAGTAGAGATGGTACAGCAGTGGTATGTATTCAGGACACACTAGTGAGTAGAGACACTACAGCAGTGGTATTCAGGACAGACTAGTGAGTAGAGACACTACAGCAGTGGTGTTCAGGACAGACTAGTGAGTAGAGACACTACAGCAGTGGTATTCAGGACAGACTAGTGAGTAGAAACACTACAGCAGTGGTATTCAGGACAGACTGGTGAGTAGAGACACTACAGCAGTGGTATTCAGGACAGACTAGTTAGTAGAGACACTACAGCAGTGGTTTTCAGAACAGACTAGTGAGTAGAGACACTACAGCAGTGGTATTCAGGACAGACTAGTGAGTAAAGACACTACAGCAGTGGTATTCAGGACAGACTAGTGAGTAGAGACACTACAGCAGTTGTATTCAGGACATACTAGTGAGTAGAGACACTACAGCAGTGATATTCAGGACAGACTAGTGGTTTAGTAGAGATTCTAAAGCAGTGGTATTCAGGACTGACTAGTGAGTGGAGACACTACAGCAGTGGTATTTAGGACTGACTAGTGAGTAGAGACGCTACAGCAGTGGTATACAGGACAGACTAGTGAGTGGAGACACTACAGCAGTGGTATTCAGGACTGACCAGTGAGTAGAGACACTACAGCAGTGGTATTCAGGGCAGACTAGGTAGTAGAGACGCTACAGCAGTGGTATTCAGGACAGACTAGTGAGTAGAGACGCTACAGCAGTGGTATTCAGGACAGACTAGTGAGTAGAGACACTACAGCAGTGGTATTTAGGACTGACTAGTGAGTAGAGACGCTACAGCAGTGGTATTCAGGACAGACTAGTGAGTGGAGACACTACAGCAGTGGTATTCAGGACAGACTAGTGAGTAGAGACACTACAGCAGTGGTATTCAGGGCAGACTAGGTAGTAGAGACGCTACAGCAGTGGTATTCAGGACAGACTAGTGAGTAGAGACGCTACAGCAGTGGTATTCAGGACAGACTAGTGAGTAGAGACACTACAGCAGTGGTATTCAGGACAGACTAGTTAGTAGAGACACTACAGCAGTGGTATTCAGAACAGACTAGTGAGTAGAGACACTACAGCAGTTGTATTCAGGACATACTAGTGAGTAGAGACACTACAGCAGTGATATTCAGGACAGACTAGTGGTCTAGTAGAGACACTACAGCAGTGGTATTCAGGACTGACTAGTGAGTGGAGACACTACAGCAGTGGTATTCAGGACAGACTAGTGGTCTAGTAGAGATGGTACAGCAGTGGTATGTATTCAGGACACACTAGTGAGTAGAGACACTACAGCAGTGGTATTCAGGACAGACTAGTGAGTAGAGACACTACAGCAGTGGTGTTCAGGACAGACTAGTGAGTAGAGACACTACAGCAGTGGTATTCAGGACAGACTAGTGAGTAGAAACACTACAGCAGTGGTATTCAGGACAGACTGGTGAGTAGAGACACTACAGCAGTGGTATTCAGGACATACTAGTGAGTAGAGACGCTACTACAGTGGTATTCAGGACACACTAGTGAGTAGAGACACTACAGCAGTGGTATTCAGGATAGACTAGTGAGTAGAGACACTACAGCAGTGGTATTCAGGACAGATTAGTGAGTAGAGAGACTACAGCAGTGGTATTCAGGACAGATTAGTGAGTAGAGAGACTACAGCAGTGGTATTTGGACAGACTAGTGAGTAGAGACACTACAGCAGTGGTATTCAGGACAGATTAGTGAGTAGAGACACTACAGCAGTGGTATTTGGACAGACTAGTGAGTAGAGACACTGCAGCAGTGGTATTCAGGACAGATTAGTGAGTAGAGAGACTACAGCAGTGGT
The DNA here is from genome assembly GCA_031479575.1 of Coregonus ussuriensis. Classification (NCBI taxonomy): domain Eukaryota; kingdom Metazoa; phylum Chordata; class Actinopteri; order Salmoniformes; family Salmonidae; genus Coregonus; species Coregonus ussuriensis. The sequence continues at coordinate 6,277,030 of CM062505.1, read as the reverse complement.
ATTTGGACAGACTAGTGAGTAGAGACACTACAGCAGTGGTATTCAGGACAGACTAGTGAGTAGAGACACTACAGCAGTGGTATTCAGGACAGATTAGTGAGTAGAGACACTACAGCAGTGGTATTTGGACAGACTAGTGAGTAGAGACACTGCAGCAGTTGTATTCAGGACAGACTAGTGAGTAGAGACACTACAGCAGTGGTATTCAGGACAGACTAGTGGTCTAGTAGAGATGCTACAGCAGTGCTATTAAGGACACACTAGTGAGTAGAGACACTACAGCAGTGGTATTCAGGACTGACTAGTGAGTGGAGACACTAAAGCAGTGGTATTCAGGACGGACTAGTGGTCTAGTAGAGATGCTACAGCAGTGGTATTCAGGACTGACTAGTGAGTGGAGACACTACAGCAGTGGTATTCAGGACACACTAGTGAGTAGAGATGCTACAGCAGTGGTATTCAGGGCAGACTAGGTAGTAGAGACGCTACAGCAGTGGTATTCAGGACTGACTAGTGAGTAGAGACGCTACAGCAGTGGTATACAGGACAGACTAGTGAGTGGAGACACTACAGCAGTGGTTTTCAGGACAGACTAGTGAGTAGAGACACTACAGCAGTGGTATTTAGGACTGACTAGTGAGTAGAGACGCTACAGCAGTGGTATTCAGGACTGACTAGTGAGTAGAGACGCTACAGCAGTGGTATTCAGGGCAGACTAGTGAGTAGAGACACTACAGCAGTGGTATTCAGGACAGACTAGTGAGTAGAGACACTACAGCAGTGGTATTCAGGTCAGAGTAGGTAGTAGAGACGCTACAGCAGTGGTATTCAGGACAGACTAGTGAGTAGAGACGCTACAGCAGTGGTATACAGGACAGACTAGTGAGTGGAGACACTACAGCAGTGGTATTCAGGACAGACTAGTGAGTAGAGACACTACAGCAGTGGTATTCAGGACAGACTAGTGAGTAGAGACACTACAGCAGTGGTATTCAGGACAGACTAGTGAGTAGAGACACTACAGCAGTGGTATTCAGGACAGACTAGTGAGTAGAGACACTACAGCAGTGGTATTCAGGACAGACTAGTGAGTAAAGACACTACAGCAGTGGTATTCAGGACAGACTAGTGAGTAGAGACACTACAGCAGTTGTATTCAGGACATACTAGTGAGTAGAGACACTACAGCAGTGGTATTCAGGACAGACTAGTGGTCTAGTAGAGACACTACAGCAGTGGTATTCAGGACAGACTAGTGGTCTAGTAGAGATGGTACAGCAGTGGTATGTATTCAGGACACACTAGTGAGTAGAGACACTACAGCAGTGGTATTCAGGACAGACTAGTGAGTAGAGACACTACAGCAGTGGTGTTCAGGACAGACTAGTGAGTAGAGACACTACAGCAGTGGTATTCAGGACAGACTAGTGAGTAGAAACACTACAGCAGTGGTATTCAGGACAGACTAGTGAGTAGAGACACTACAGCAGTGGTATTCAGGACATACTAGTGAGTAGAGACGCTACTACAGTGGTATTCAGGACAGACTAGTGAGTAGAGACACTACAGCAGTGGTATTCAGGATACACTATTGAGTAGAGACGCTACTACAGTGGTATTCAGGACAGACTAGTGAGTAGAGACACTACAGCAGTGGTATTCAGGACAGACTAGTGGTCTAGTAGAGATTCTACAGCAGTGGTATTCAGGACTGACTAGTGAGTAGTAACAGTCAATATCACTTTAGTCCAAGAGTCAATACCACTATAGTCCACCAGTCAATAACACTATAGTCCACCAGTCAATAACACTATAGTCCACCAGTCAATAACACTATAGTCCACCAGTCAATACCACTATAGTCCACCAGTCAATAACACTATAGTCCACCAGTCAATAACACTATAGTCCACCAGTCAATAACACTATAGTCCACCATTCAATACCACTATAGTCCACCAGTCAATATCACTATAGTCCACCAGTCAATAACAAACATAAAACACCTCCACAAAACAACTTCAACAGAACGTCCTCTCTTCTCTTAACAACAACAGAGGAGATATATTTGAACACTGTGTGTAAGTCAGAATGGGCCAGGTAGGGTGATGTGAAGAAGGAGGCAAAGGGTGGAGGTGAGAAAGATACGAGTACTATGAGAGGAGGGGATGGGTCGGGAGAGGCAGTGGAGAGGAGGGAACTGTGGGAGGCAAGGGGGAGGCTCAATGTGAGTTTATTTTAGGACGAGAGGAGAGGGGGAGGCTCAATGTGAGTCTATGTGGGACGAGAGGAGGGGGGGGAGGCATTGGAGAAACGGGGGGGGAGGTGGGGTGAGACTAGCGAGGGAGGTGAAGGGGGACGAGCACCGTGTGACCAGACCGCAGGTTCCTTCCTTGCCAGCCTGAGAGAGGGGGGAGGGGGGGTGGACGTTTAACAATATAGCTGAGGTCCATTACAGTAATCCTACTATGGACATAGCTGGCGAACAAAATGGTTAGGCATACTCTATCATTCTCATTATATTTAAAGTCATGTTGTCGAATGTGGGAATTCTCAAATTTGCCTTGTGGAAGGAGAGAGGAGAATCATGTGAAGAACAGAGTAACACAGAGAGACAGGGGCCAAGATGAGGTTTGGCTGCGTCACATCACCACTATTCCCTCTTTGCTTCTCTTTGAGTGTGTCTGGAAAAACAGCAGAGGGTGAGGAGGGACATGGGAGCCTAGTGTCTGAAGAGCTCTGGGAAACAGGGGTGTAAACAGCTGTCACAACCACAGGACCTCAGGTCTCTAGGTCCTTTTCTGGTTGTTATGTTATTCCTGAGCTGGATCTCTCTCTCTCTCTCAATTCAATTTCAATTTAAGGGCTTTATTGGCATGGAAAATGTCTGTTAACATTGCCAAAGCAAGTGAAGTAGATAGTAAACAAAAGTGAAATAAACAATGAATATTAACAGTAAACATTACACTCAGAAGTTCCAAAAATAATAAATACATTTTAAATGTCATATTATGTATATATACCTTGTTTGTGTACATGGATTTTATAATGTCGTAAGTTTTTTCCCCAATCCCACTTTCCATCAATTTGTATAGCAGACCCTCATGCCAAATTGTGTCAAAAGCTTTTTTGAAATCAACAAAGCATGAGAAGACTTTGCCTTTGTTTTGGTTTGTTTGTCAATTAGGGTGTGCAGGGTGAATATGTGGTCGGTTGTAGAGAATATGGTAAAAAGCCAATTTGCCATTTGCTCAGTACATTGTGTTCACTGAGGAAATGAACTAGTCTGCTGTTAATGATAATGCAGAGGATTTTCCCAAGGTTGCTGTTGATGCATATCCCACGGTAGTAATTGGGGTCAAATTTTTTCTCCACTTTTGCGGATTGGGGTGATCAGTCCTTGATTCCAAATATTGGGGAAGATGCCAGAGCTAAGGATGATGTTAAAGAGTTTAAGTATAGCTAATTGGAATTTGTTGTCTGTATATATTTATCATTTCATTGAAGATACCATCAACACCACAGGCCTTTTTTGGTTGGAGGGTTTGTATTTTGTCCTGTAGTTCATTCAATGTAATTGGAGAATCCAGTGGGTTCTGGTAGTCTTTAATAGTTGATTCTAAGATTTGCATTTGATCCTGTATATTTTTTTGCTGTTTGTTCTTTGTTATAAGGCCAAAAAGATTGGAGAAGTGGTTTACACGTGCATCTCCGTTTTGGATAGATAGCTTTTCGTGTTGTTGTTTGTTTAGTGTTTTGCAATTTTCCCAGAAGTGGTTAGAGTCTATTGATTCTTCAATTACATTCAGCTGATTTCTGACATGCTGTTCCTTCTTTTTCCGTAGTGTATTTCTGTATTGTTTTAGTGATTCACCATAGTGAAGGCGTAGGGTCAGGTTTTCTGGGTCTCTATGTTTTTGGTTGGATAGGTTTCTCAATTTCTTTCTTAGATTTTTGCATTCTTCATCAAACCATTTGTCACTGTTGTTACTTTTCTTAGTTTTTCTGTTAGATATTTTTTAGATTTGATGGGGAAGCTGAGAGGTCAAATATACTGTTTAGGTTTTCTACTGCCTCTCTCTCTCTCTCTCTCTCTCTCTCTCTCTCTCTCTCTCTCTCTCTCTCTGTCTCTCTCTCTCTCTCTCTCTCTCTCTGTCTCTCTTTCTCTACCCCCCTCTCTCCCCCACCCCTCTCTCTCTCTCTCCTTCTCTCTCTCTCCCCTGTTCTCTCGTCTGTATTTCATCCCTCCTTCTCCAGCTGAATAAATGGATGACGTGCGTGTAGAACATGTAAAAGAGGTCAGTTCTGTACATTGCCAGGGGTAGACCATAACATTCTACATGAATGTCATCCATTTATTCAGCTGAAGAAACCAATAGATCATCAAAATAATCACTGTAGTTTGTGTGTTCTGGCACTACAGACGAGGGACCAATACAGGCCAGGGTGTGTGTGTGTGTGTGTGTGTGTGTGTGTGTGTGTGTGTGTGTGTGTGTAAGACAGTGACCCCGACACCACCTCGCAGGGGCCAAGGAGCAATAGGTTGCCTTGGAAACCCTTTCCTCCCTCCTCTCTCTCTCTCTCTCTCTCTCTCTCTCTCTCTCTCTCTCTCTCTCTCTCTCTCTCTCTCTCTCTCTCTCTCTCTCTCTCTCTCTCTCTCTCTCTCTCTCTCTCTCTCTCTCTCTCTCTCTCTCTCTCTCTCTCTCTCTCTCTCTCTCTCTCTCTCTCTCTCTCTCTCTCTCTCTCTCTCTCTCTCTCTCTCTCTCTCTCTCTCTCTCTCTCTCTCTCTCTCTCTCTCTCTCTCTCTCTCTCTCTCTCTCTCTCTCTCTCTCTCTCTCTCTCTCTCTCTCTCTCTCTCTCTCTCTCTCTCTCTCATATATATATATGTGTGTATTTTTCTTTATACAGTGGGGAAAAAAAGTATTTAGTCAGCCACAAATTGTGCAAGTTCTCCCACTTAAAAAGATGAGAGAGGCCTGTAATTTTCATCATAGGTACACGTCAACTATGACAGACAAAATGAGAAAAAAAATCAAGAAAATCACATTGTAGGATTTTTAATGAATTTATTTGCAAATTATGGTGGACAATAAGTATTTGGTCACCTACAAACAAGCAAGATTTCTGGCTCTCACAGACCTGTAACTTCTTCTTTAAGAGGCTCCTCTGTCCTCCACCCGTTACCTGTATTAATGGCACCTGTTTGAACTTGTTATCATTATAAAAGACACCTGTCCACAACCTCAAACATTCACAATCCAAACTCCACTATGGCCAAGACCAAAGAGCTGTCAAAGGACACCAGAAACAAAATTGTAGACCTGCACCAGGCTGGGAAGACTGAATATGCAATAGGTAAGCAGCTTGGTTTGAAGAAATCAACTGTGGGAGCAATTATTAGGAAATGGAAGACATACAAGACCACTGATAATCTCCCTCGATCTGGGGCTCCATGCAAGATCTCACCCTGTGGGGTCAAAATGATCACAAGAACGGTGAGCAAAAATCCCAGAACCACATGGGGGGACCTAGTGAATGACCTGCAGAGAGCTGGAACCAAAGTAACAAAGCCTACCATCAGTAACACACTACGCCGCCAGGGACTCAAATCCTGCAGTGCTTGACGTGTCCCCCTGCTTAAGCCAGTACATGTCCAGGCCCGTCTGAAGTTTGCTAGAGTGCATTTGGATGATCCAGAAGAGGATTGGGAGAATGTCATATGGTCAGATGAAACCAAAATATAACTTTTTGGTAAAAACTCAACTCGTCGTGTTTGGAGGACAAAGAATGCTGAGTTGCATCCAAAGAACACCATACCTACTGTGAAGCATGGGGGTGGAAACATCATGCTTTGGGGCTGTTTTTCTGCAAAGGGACCAGGACGACTGATCCGTGTAAAGGAAAGAATGAATGGGGCCATGTATCATGAGATTTTGAGTGAAAACCTCCTTCCATCAGCAAGGGCATTG